>JAODJX010000042.1:8008682-8020201 GCA_026776945.1 Isichthys henryi
CGGCGCCGCCATGTTCCATACTGGGGCCGTAGCCCCCCCCCCCCCCCACCCCCCCCCCTCCCAAGCATCAGTAAAGACAATGCTGCAGATGGGTGCCATATTACAACAGCGACCCAGCACTGTGACATTAACCCTCCTAGAATTACCAGGCAACACCCCAATAAATTAATAGGTGGAAGGTCCAATACACACCAACCCTACCACGGCATTTGAACACATCACGCCTGCATACGCACAGGGCCCTGTATTACAATGCTGTGTTGGCAATGTACCAGTACTTTAAAGCCTGCTAGATTATGACAGTTCCTGAGAACAGAAGGAACACATCTAGTTGGTGGTCTTCACCAAACAAAAAGGACACACTTACAGTGGAGATAGTCTGCCAGGTCGCCTCCATTGCAGTACTTAAGAAGAGGTGGGAGGGGAACAAGAAGGACACATTAGTGATACCATCTTTACAGGTGCCATCTGTGCAGATAGCTTCTTAAATGACAGCACTGACTTCTTATAGGTCAAATCCTATTCCAGCCCCTACAGACGTTTTAGTTAAACATGAATCAATACAAACTCCCATGAACATTTAATTGCAGATGAACCCCCGCTGATCCAAGCATTATCCTGCTATCTTTTTTGTATGGTGATCATGCAATGCAATCACAGTGCTTTTCAGCACACCCTACGGACAACCCACTCATTCTGGGGACTTACCTCCATGACAAGGTAAACACAGCTTGCCATTTCCTACAAAGAAAATATACAACAGGTTGGAAAAACACTCGGAAGATTTGAAGGTAACACAACACCGCTTTTTTTAGGTTTCATATAAATAAAAGGGGAGAACCTAGAAAGAGATGGAAAATGGCTTGTCTGAAAAAATGACAAAAACAGAAAAATAATACTGTCGTGAATTACTGGGAAAGTGATCGCAGATTTTTTTGGCATTAAAAGCATCTTCCCATTTTCGGATCCAATTCTTCTCAGTTTGGAAACATTTTGCAAACGAAATGCACTCCTGGTGATATAAGAATGTCGAGCACAACAGAGGATCTATGAAGAATAACGAAAACAGGTCACTATTTGCTTTTGATATAGTTTAATAAACATCACAACCCAGACACGGTTCCCTGCTGGACAAGCTATGACAAAACAACAGGTTTCACGGGCATCATCAGGGCATCATCAGGGCATCATCAGATCACACCCCAATGAGTGGCATCACACCAGATTACTAACAAAGTACACAAAACATCAGTGATCAATGACATGTATATCACGTGTCATCACAAAGGATATCACACCAGAACATAGCAAAAAAGAAAGTATATCGCATATGGATGATGATGGTGCCCATGACACCTGCTGTCCTATCAGTGACTGTCCAGCAGAGACGTGTCCTTTTAAACTAAAAACCAGTCTGTGCTGTGAACTCCATTAAAATGCATAAAAAGCTAAATGTGACCTGTGTTCATTATTCTACAAACAAGATGCTCAAAAAGGGAGACCAGAAACATATAGGCACAAATATGTCCTACATTTCATTCTCAAAATAATGACAGCAGCAACAACAACGACTAGGATGCCCTTTGTGATAATTCAACTGAATAATCTTTATGTTTCTAAACGAACAAAGTGAAAACACACAAAAGTGCAGGTTCGACCGCAGAGAGTGCGACATGAAAGTGCAGCAGGCTCAAAATGAAACAAACTCCACAGGTAGGGTTAGTCTGCAGAAGACTGGCAGGGGGTTCAAAAAACATGATACAACTACACAATGCAAACAGCGTGGAAATGTATTAAAATGGGTGTGAGAAAAAGGACTCAAAGGAAAACTTTTTCGCCAGCTTAGTGGCGTTTCTTTAAAAGCCTAAATCTTAAGAGCCATGTTTATAGTTCCCATAATTTCTCTAAACATAGTTTATAAAGCTGTTTATCTGCCCCATAGAAGTAAGAGAGGAAAAGGCCAAGTCAGAGTGAATCACCAAACAACATGCATATCTTTTATTTAACGGCCCATCAGCAGATCTCAGCTCACCTTTCTCACAAAACATTGTTGCTGACGAAGCAACTTTGCCGCTTTCTTTGTTCAGTTATTAGCAAGCAGCAGATAACCATCTGTTTACTGCAGTCAGGCAGACTCACTCGCTGTTGGCTGCCATGCTACAGTGTCACTTTACGGCACAGAGATGCCGGACAGACAAGGACTGGAACGTACTGTAAGCCAATACCTGCTGCAGTCAGTACGTGAGCATTAACAGGAACCTGTCATTACCACAGCACAGTTCCAGGACTAGATAAAAATTCAGCAGACATCATAAATATGGCAATATTGTGCTGCCCTTCCCAGCAATAACAGTAGAACTTTCAGGGAAAGCGTCATATATGACCATGCCAGAGGGGGGAAATGAGCTAAACTAGCAGGCATTTCTTTCCAAACTCAACATTTTGTACTTCTTTTCCAAAGTTTTATATTTTACTCTCCTTTAAGTGAAAAACTCAGGTAAAACCAAACTTGCTAAAAACAGTGCAGCAGTCAATTTCCCACTGGACAGGCCAATGTCACTGCAATTTATCCTCATCTGTTCCTAATTCACCACCCTACCCCCTGACCCACCGCCCAAGGTAAAAGGAAACTCGTTCTCTCACAGAGCTGGACTCTGCCAAGCTTTATTAACACGACTGACTGTTTAATGTAAGTGGCTGCATTGGCTTGAAGTTCTAGAAAAATCCGGTTAGTGTCATAGAAACGTAAACAGCACCTGCCCCCTTCACTGTGATGACAGGCTCATATGGTTGAAAAACAAAGAGAGGGAAAAGAGAAGCTCTTCAGGTTCTTGATAAATGAGCAGGGGAGGGTTACCCTCTGTTAAGCTCAGGTCTATGCCTAACACGCTAAAAGCCCCCCCAAACCATGAAAACAGATCTTATGGTCACAACTCCACTCCTGTCAATATACACATGCCGACAAAACAAGCTGATAGGACCCCTGGTAGATGAGACTTTCTAAAAATAACTTTCCCACTATGCTGCTAAAAACGCTCGAAGGCGAAAAGAAGCTTTGGAAAGGACAGTACATTCTAAAGCAAGATATTTAATGAGATAGCAGGAATCGATGTCATTATATTCTATAGGGATGGGCTGACAACTACGGAAACGATAAAGAAAAGATCGCAAAATGGAATCTACAAGATAATTAACAAGCCCACATGACAATTAGATGATGCAGAATATCTATTCACATTAGCTCTGTGGGGAGATTCCACAGGGGAAGATACTAGACACTACAGACAGGTGTACTGATGGTTTCTGTTTGTCATGCTACACTTTAATTGGTGAAGCCAATAAAGTCGTGAAGAAACCACAACAGAGCCACCTGCAGTAGCTGCTATGACCCATGAGTCATCCGTCAAACACACCACCTGCTTTAATCTCGCTATATTCAAAATACACCTCACCCCCTGCCAGGTGACTCCACTCTCACTTGGTTACCTTGGCAGCCTGACATGAGTGTACATACAAACAAAAGAGAGTCTTGCTGCCCCAACCGTTATGAAAATCAGGGAGAGACAATACAACACTTTGATGGTTTTGCTTTCCGTGGCAGCTTCTCGTGTTTGGCTGTGGTGCAGATCCAAAACTGGCCTTAACAGCAGTAAGAACATTGTAAAGTTGGAGGGTGATCATTGTCCTTACTAAGCAGACTAGACAGGTCTCCTTTTAGGCAACAAAGGAGGAGCAGGAGTCGGGGGTAGGGGACAAAGAGTGGAGTAGGACAAGCTGCAACTTTCTATGTGCTGTGAACAGAGGCCCAAAACAAGATCAAGAGTCTTTGTCCTTGACAACCAGTGCCAGTCTCCAAGTACAGCACATTCTCAGGTTTTAGCTGTGGGTTACAAGCTTGGGGTTCCCACTGTACAACAGGACAATGTTGCCATCTCTGTAATCCCACTGACAGACACATAAACATATTCTAAATTAGCACCTTAGAATATTTCCTAAATGTGGATTAAGTGCTGAATTGTGATAGGTACTTCAATAATCTCAACCGAAAAAGAACAAAACGGCCATGACGATCCCAATACGTGCAGAAGAACCATTATTCACTGACTGTATATGGACACCAGTCAGGAAGCAAAACAAACATTACAGAAAACACTGAATGACCCGAAAGCCTCTCAAATGGCAGATGAGTCAAAGGTGTCCAATGCAGTAACGGCTGTGGGTCACATAGCCAACGGGTTTGTAGCCTGTACCTAAAATCTAAACCTGTTGGACTTACATGTGGAGATCATAGCCAAAAGATATTACCTGGCAGGCAAACAACAGGTCAGAAAAATATTTAAGAAACTTACGCTAAACTAAACGATCTTTAAAAGTATCTTGATTTGTGAAATAGATTAATTTCTGAACTAAGTTTAGGGTTTACATAAAAATAGTTTTAAAACACGATTAGTATAAATATAATTCTGGTTAGTTGAATGAATAAGAAAAATTACGTGTCGAAGATGATTTAGATTTCAATAATATAAAGACAGTTGGACTCCTAAAATAATGCTATTTTATTGCATTCGAGGAAAGCGTCTTTCGATCTGACGCAACTGAAACACGATGATAAGCGTCATTAAAAATTGTCGACTTCTCTGGTGATTGTAGTTCAACAAGGGCCTCCTGCAGCACACATTTCAACGAAAAGGACAGCCAGCGAAGACTACAACGCCCGAGAAAAATAGCGGCACCAGCTAATACAGCAGTCTCTCCGTCAGCCAATGTAATCGCACGCACATGGCATGTCAACAGCAGGACACGTGATAGAAAAGCGCAAACAAAACAGAATAATGGGGGCAAAGAGCTTTGCATGCGGAAAAAAGATGACCCGGTTTCGTTTGTAACGTCAAATATGTTCTTCGTCACCTATGCGCAAAACTTTCTTAGTTTTACATCATACGCAAACTTAACATTATAACAAGGACAGCCAACTATACATTTGTTTATTTTATATACTATCGGCAGATTCGGTCTAAGATCCAGATAAAAAAATCTTAACTCACTGCGATATTATACAATATAAAATATATAAAAAATTAAAATCAATGCACTTGAAATATAAATGTCTTATGATGGGTTTTGCTACAAATAACCCTACCTGAAAGTCCAGCAACCCAACGATGTTTTCATGTTTTAGTTCCTATAAAAAAGATATAATCCATAAATGTAATTAACAAGTAAAAAATAATTAATGTAAATTCACACGCAGACAAAATGTACAACGAAGACTGAGGGGCCGGTTATTCTTACCTTCAAAATTTTTATTTCTTTGCCCAAAAGCGTTTGGGATTTTGCCAAGTTTTTCTTGTTTATGCATTTAACAGCCACTTCCCAGTCGTGTTTCTGGGGAAAATGTGAAAGATTAAAAAGAATGGAAGCAACTCATCTGATGGTTACCAAGCAGTAATCGCTAATGTATTACGTTTTAAATGAAGCATTTTTGCCTCATCACTCCTCGATACAAATATACCCAAAGTAAAAACAATTTGCCCATTTAAAACTTGATATGAAAGTTTCGTGTTCTTTATGCATCGCCCGGAATTCAGACAGTACATGTAACAACTGATGAAATCGGTACGCTTTTAAACTAATAAATGCTAAATATGCTTTCATATTTTTTCTGTTCTCTTCCAACCTAGTAATATGGTTTACAGGCCTCTATTTAAGGTAGTATGGTAGTGTCTGCAATGTCCATTGTAGACACACTACAACAAAATTCAGAAGTCCAGCGATAAATTGTTATTTGTTATAGTACATTTATGCACTGACGACATAATTATTAATTTTTGCATACCTCTTTATGCCTGCCTTTGAAAACCACTGCAAACGCTCCATGTCCTATCAGGTCTTTCCGGCTAAACTCGAATTTCCCCACGGACTCCATCGCCGCCACACCGATCGACGTTTTTCGATTTCGTTTTTAGAAAAGATATTCGGTGGAGTCAGGACCTTGGGCTTTTCCCTGTGAAATTGCACTCGCCACCGTTAAATTTCAGGCAGCAAGAAAGTTGTCCCCTTCCTTCGCTTTCCATGAGCTGCCTCTCGCTGGAAAAATAACTATCCTTGCTCATGTTAGCTTGACTTTTACAGGAGGAGGTCTCCTTCTTCTACCTGCACCTTTCCATATCCTCAGACACAATCCTGCAGTAGGATCGTTGTGAAAAGAAAAATAAAATATATATTTTTTTAAAAAAATCTCCAGACTACCTTAAGAATAGCGGGTTTCTTTTTTTTTTTTGTTTGTATACAGAAGCAAGCGTCAACTCTCGCCCTTTAAATTACTGTTATAGAAAAATATGCCCACTTTATTCTGAATCTTGTGTGCTATTCTGGAAATGCTAGTCCGACTGTTACTGACAACGTAAATTACTAAATGTGGAGTCGTATTAAGCTGCGTCTAAACAAAGACCTGCCTGCTGTTCGTGGTTCTGCGCATGAGCGGCTCTTCCCCCCTCTTCCGTTAATAATGTTGATGTCGAAGAATGATGCGGAACAGAGCTGAGTGGTGCAGCCGGCTTCGAGGGGAGCCGTGTCGTGGACCACATCAAAAGACGTTGTGATGCTTAAATGGTGTTTCCTTTGTGTAGATTTCCAGAATTTTCTGCATCGAAATGAGCCTAACTTTTTTATTGCATAAGTGGATTTGAGTCAACGCCAAAACCTTGCGCAGTATTCTCAGTTGTCTGCAAAAGCTTACATGGTAGATATTTAAATGTTATGTATAATATACATTATATTACACTGATTATGTGTTTCCTGTACCCATGTAGTTTTTTTCCTTCTTTGATTCTGGTCAATGTAACTCAAAGGCGGGTAATGGAGAGAATCGAATGCCAATCTCCCGCAAAGAAGGCAGACAGCCTTCTAACCGAGAGGCTAAAAACTCCTAAATTTTATTCTCGGTCAACTGGGCGTGTATAATGTGGTATGGAGTCAAAAGGGGAGTGGATGTGCCTTGAGGAAATATCCACAATGAATTTCCAGTCTCTGTGACTTTGTCACGGCCTGCCGATTGAAACGACTGTATAGACACTCTAGCACAGAAACGCAGAAGTCATGTGACCTGCAGACATATTTAGAAAAAAAAGGTTGGACACTTGGTTGGGGTTCCCTGGCGTGGGTGTTAGTTATATATACAGCTGGTTGCTTATAAAGAACCTCCTGGGGTGGTAAAAAGCCATCCTGGTATTGGAAGAATGGTTCTTCACATGCATTTATTGGGTATATCAGCTGTATTTTGGAGTTCTGTTAGCAGTTATGTAATTATGTTGTCTTATTATGTGGAATATGAAATTTCAAACAGGCATTACCTCATAATTAAATGCTTTTGCATGTATTGCTTTGTACATTTATATATATATATATATATATATATATGCGTGGCATGGTGGTGCAGCTGTTGCCTCACACCTCTGGGACCCGGGTTCGAGTCTCCGCCTGGGTCACATGTGTGCAGGGTTTGCATGTTCTCCCCATGTCGTCGTGGGGTTTCCTCCGAGTACTCCGGTTTCCCCCCACAGTCCACATGCATAATTGAACTTGCTAAATTGCTAAGTGCATGTGTGAGTGACTGGTGTGTGAGTGTGTCCTGCGATGGGCTGCCCCCCATCCTGGGTTGCTCCCTGCCTCGTGCCCATTGCCTCCGGGATAGGCTCCGGACCCCCCACAACCCAGTAGGATAAGCGATTTGGAAAATGGATGGATGGATATATATATATATATATATATATTTCATGTTTCATTTAATCTCTAAGTGAATAGAAGGTATCATACTGTACTTAACTGTGCCAGTCAGCTCAAATTAAAATGATGCTTATAATTCAACAAATTTTTCAACTCAGTGGGAGTATTACAGCTACATTTTACTAACATCCACACAGTCTTTTACTACCCGGTTGCACATACTTACAGACACGTGTAAACAATACAGTATTAACCTCTGTAAGCGCTAACCTGTGAATCCCTAATCTAGCCATGCACATTAATAGTGGTCAGGGGTCCCTTTGTGACTGGATTTGTTTTCCTGCCCAAACCCTCCAAGTTCTTCACTTTGCATTCAATTTTGTCCACATTGAATGACACCAGCTGTAATGGTTGAGTGTACCTGCTGTGAGTGGAGAGAGCAGGAGCGACGGTAGACAAAAGAACATGTGCAAGCTTATGACTGTATCCAAGGACAACAGTGTTTTTTGTTTGTTTACATTTTCAGGTAGGTTAAAGTCGATGAGCTGCATTGTTTTTTGGTTATCAGTTCTCAGCAGTATCGATTGCAAAAATGAATTGTTCAGTGCAATCGCTGACGCACCACGAGGATGCCAGCTACAAACGGCATTTAGATCTCATCACATGATTAAGGCAAATAAAATTTACACTAAAGCTGTTCATTATTGTGTATTTAATATTACAGATCAATTCATCTTCCATCCATTTTTCCTCTAAACAGTCTACAGGGTTATGGTGAGCCAGAGACCTATTCAGAATGTACAGGGTATGCACGCAACTGGGGTGTCTGAAAGAAAGCTACACAGATATGGGGGGGGGGACCAACCCCATACACATCCTGAGTTGTAAGCATGAATTAAACCCACAACCCCAGAAGTTATGAGGCTGCCACGGTAATGTATATAAGGCATCTCTTTTCAGGTCACTATGATTTTCATAAATCACTTCTGACTTTGCATACTACCTTCTCCTGAAAGATTAAACAAAGAAGAGTGAATGTGCAATGCAGTTACTGTAAATGAGCTATTATTATTATTTGCTAAATGTATATGTTTGCCTAAGCAATCTTCACTTTAAATTGCAAGAATGTATCTATTCTGGCAGTCAGAGACATTTCATTAACGGCAGAATATCATTCTGCTTTATAACCAGATAGTCCTGACATGTTAAGCATTCACGTTTGGAGTAAATTAGATGGCAAATCATTTGGTGAGTGCTATCTTTATCTAGAACAACATTTTTGCATTGATTTAATGTCTAATATTATACACCAATCTTTTTTTGTAGTTGCAATGCCATGTAATTTTCCACAGTGAAAATCACCTGCCTTTGACAGCCCACTTTCTCAACAACTTTTAGGATAATATCTTTGCATTCCCAACAGACTTCCTCAGCAATTGCACTTCAAAGCCTAGTAGTATATCAGGAATCTGTGTGACAGTTATCTATGGCATTTTGTGCCAGTCATACTACTGGTCTCCTTTCTGTGTAGTTAACTAATGCAGCACGCATTGCCAAAATAGTGAAAAAACTAAACAAACAAAAAATGCAAAATAAAAGTACTTCGAACATGCAGTATAAAATGCAAAATAAAAGTTCGAACATGCAGTATAAAATGCAAAATAAAAGTACTTCGAACATGCAGTATAAAATGCAAAATAAAAGTACTTCGAACATGCAGTATAAAATGCAAAATAAAAGTTCGAACATGCAGTATAAAATGCAAAATAAAAGTTCGAACATGCAGTATAAAATGCAAAGGAGTATTGGCTGGTTAATTTTTTTTTTGCATAGTCCTGGTATTATATAATAGATTTATGTTACTAAAACATAAATCCATTTAGTTTCAGATTTTTCAGTAGATTACATGCGGAATTTTTGCGATTTGTTATATAAAATTTCTGGCTTGTAAATTCAGTTTTTTTTATGTGCTTTCAATTTTAACTAAATTCTCCTGCCATTAAAAGTCTTCTCTTGTGGCTGAAGAAACTGAATTTATAACACTGAACGGGTTTGTAGGAACCCGTGGGACGCGAACCGCCAAGTATTTCATTTGTATTCATTCACCCCACCCCCCCCCCAATAAATGGACATTTGCATTTAAAAGTTAAACTCTCTCCTAAGCCATTAGCAGCGAGATTACAGTTCCAGTGCATTTTCCCTATTCCTTTGGTGACAACATATATAACAACTACTTACATTGGTTTATTAATATTTCCTAGATAACAGAAATGCCAATAATTACAATAGATAGAAACATGTACAGTACTATGTATCTCAGTGTCAGATTGCTTTAACTTCTCATTAGCATTGTGCCCTTATTCTCAACTGTGTGCAGGAGCAAGTGAGAAAAGTGACCAGACCTAAATGTTCAGCATAAAAAAAAAATAAGTAAAACCTGCTAAGAATTACAGGCTACACTTAAGTAAATAGCATCTACTAAAACCACTGAAGGACATTGTGTTTTCCAGTTCTACTTTTCTAGATAGTCATCCCAAATTAACAGCCAGAGCTACAGATAGGCTGATGGGCCATACTTCACTGAGAGGTAACCAATCAAAGACAGCCAGGCAAGTGATTGGTGAACACTGCCTCTTCAATATCCTGGAATTATCTTTCAAATGACCTGTTATCTGGGACAATCTTTTTCCTACTGCTGAAGTTCGGTTTGCAGTCCTGTCTCTGGGAGTGGGCACTGGCCCAAACCGGTTGCAAAGCCTGCTACCCTTTGTGGGCGGAGGATTAATCTTGTCGTGTTGAGGCTGGACTTCATCTTACACTTCTGTCTTTCGAAGGAGCATTTTTAAAGTTACAGTGGTAGCCAACCTCCATGACACCAGGTTTTCCTTCCTCATACTGTAGCGTGGCAGACAAGGAGGCATGGAAGACAAGGCTACAGGCAAATAGTTCCTGAGGGGTGATGTGTATTAAGACCAAAAAAGGGGAAAATATACAAAAAAGAGTCTGTCGGGAGATGGCAGCAGTCACCCTCCAGTATTTACATGTACAGTGAGCACAGCTGGCTTGTCCTATTTTTGTCTTCTCTCTTTCTTTTCAGCAGAAGCTTTATGCCTGACAGGGGACGACTGTCCCACTCTCTTTGGGGCAATCATTAGTCGTCAGCCGTGTCCTATTGACACTCCTTACGGGCAGTGGTGAGGAAACCATGGTTACCATCTGCCTGCATGGTGCTGATCACCCCCTGCTGGTGCGCGGCAGATTCCCTATGGGCTGTCACATCACAATAGCAAGTCACACGGTCTTCTGACAGAACTTCAACAGAAACCATATCCTGGTGCTGCCATGCAAGCTGGTGCTAAACATCCCCGCGATCGTTCATCCGAGGTGCCTCCGGAAGTTGACGAGGTCGTTATTATGTAGCTGCTTAGCCAAGACTACTACTGTAACTGAACTTCAGATTTTTCTCATTAGGAGCTGAATCGAGTACAGCCAGTCCCCAGGCTACGAATGAGATCCATTCCCTGAATCCGTCTTTAAGTCGACTTTGTAGGTAGGTTGGAAAAAAAATAACACAGCACATAAAAATTATAATTATACAGTAATAATAAAAGTAACTACATATGGTACCGTACTGCACCGCTGAAGTCGCGCAATGTTTTCAAGAGCGTCACAAAGTACTACATGTATTCGTTATTATGAACTACTGTATTTAAAACAGGGCGGCATGGTGGTGCAGTGGTTAGCGCTGTTGCCTCACACCTCTGGGACCCGGGTTCGAGTCTCCGCCTGGGTCA
>JAODJX010000042.1:8040500-8053347 GCA_026776945.1 Isichthys henryi
CCAGCTTGTTTGAATTTCATTTTTTAACCCCAATTACCCCCCCCCCCCC
This sequence comes from Isichthys henryi, assembly GCA_026776945.1. Taxonomy (NCBI): domain Eukaryota; kingdom Metazoa; phylum Chordata; class Actinopteri; order Osteoglossiformes; family Mormyridae; genus Isichthys; species Isichthys henryi. The sequence goes on from JAODJX010000042.1 coordinate 8,040,550, forward strand.
CCCCAGGCTACCTGGACACCCCGACAGGTGGCTGCCCTTTATGGACGGCTTACTCTACAAAAAGCAAGTTGAGGGAGGCATAAAGACAATTTCCCCATGGGGATCAATAAAGTATCAATTATTAATTACGATAAACAACTAGGCAAGAACAATAAATAAGTAAAAAATTTGGTTCAAATGAAGTAGTGTCCTCACAATCCTAAGCTGAAATGCATGTACTTATGCTCCTGTGACAGCCAGACAGACACCTTCATCTAGATGCATTGCATATTTCCAGATGGATCATGATTCTCCATTCTGAAGCACGCCTAATTGGTAACCATTCTACGCTTAATGGGGTAGATGTGTTGGTTTTCAGTGGCAGTGACCAGCAACTGCTTTGGAATATTTCATCGCAACCTACGCTGTAGCACATAAGCTTGTTTGGACTATGCAGGTAACTGCATTATTATTATTATTTATTCAACATTAAGTCCACACTACTAATATTAAGATTTGCACCACATCCATTGTCCTGTACTTAGGCATATTTGCTTGTTTACAGAATTGTCCTGAGTGAAGAGGGGAAAAAATACATTAAGGGTGATTCTCGCAAACTCATTACCATGCTATATCAATTTTCTCTAATTTTTTAAGTTAGTTTGACAACAGACTCACGTTATATTATCGTCTAAAATGTGGATTTTGCCTCTGGGGTAATTAATTAGTTGCAGAGCAAAACCATTGACAATGCAAAACAATTGGAAAAAAAAATGAGCGTACAGCTTACTATGCTAATTGTGTATTGTGGATTACTTGCAATCAAGTTGAAAAACTTAAAAACATTTTATCTAGTTCTGTGTTGTTCGATTTTAAACCTGTTGTGGTAATGGCTATTTGGGGGAAACGGCTGAAGGATCATGACATTTTAATATACCTAATAAGTTAAGGTCAGTTGCTCTGCACAAAATTCAAACACTGCGTTTCACTTTAACATTTTGTTTTTTGTCTATTGATTCTCATGTTTGTAAGAATTACCAAATACAAGAGTGGTCCACTGCAGTGGCTTCGTGGTCAAGATAAAGGGTTTTCTGTGGATTTCATTCAGGTTCACAATATAAAATAAGAATTATATGTTCTAAGTTTTTCATGTTGCCAAAAATCATTGAGGGCATTACCCCGTCTTTTTCGGGTTATGCACGGTGGGCTTCACCGTGTAGATGGAAGGAGAATATGCCTAAACTCAAAAGTGCGTAACTTTTTAAGCGTTTTCCTGACTTAACTGCCTGCTGTGAGAAGAGCAGTAAAATCTTTTACCTCCATTTCTCCAGGGCCTGTGTCAGGCCATGCTCACTCTGCCTGTCCTACCCCAGGCCTCCTGTGAAGGTGGGGCTGGTTTAGTGGCACGCCACGTGTTTCTTAGTCCTGCCAATTGTTCTGTCCCCCTGTTAACCAGCCACACCTCCCTGGAGTTTTACTCTTCGTTAGTCTTGTATATAAGTTCTCTCTTGTCCTGTGTTCCCCAGTTCTGTAATTGCTCCCTGTTGTCACCTCCATACTCTGCATTTGCCAAACTGTGCATTTGGATTGTGCCTCTCTCATTCGGTGTGACATCCTGGTTGACCCCTTTACTCAATTGTGCAACACTCTGAATAAAAGTACCTCATCCATCCATCCATTTTCCAAACCGCTTATCCTTACTGGGTCGCGGGGGGTCCGGAGCCTATCCCGGAGGCAATGGGCACGAGGCAGGGAACAACCCAGGATGGGGGGCCAGCCCATCGCAGTAAATGAATACATTTAAATGTTAAAATAATAATTGAATTGATTTGTATTGATATACTGTAATACAATATCACAAACAATGTTTACTTATTTGAATAAAGGGGAACTGCATCGACCTGGACTGCACCTAGCTAAGCCCAGGGGTACTTTTCGTTTGGAAAAAGGCTGTGGCTTTACAGACATTTAATTTCACTAATGAGAAGAAACAAAGTATTGGTCTTTGTGTATATACACAGAGACTGGCCATATAAACCCAAAAGACATAAAATACTTAAAGTAAACGTGGTATCAACCGAAAAGTTATCATGTTTTTTTTCTAAGCAGGCGATATGAATATTGAAGATGCTTTGCACCCTATGCTTCCTCGCATTGCCAGCAGACTCACCATTACCTTGTCCTGGATAAGCACTTATGGAAGATGGATGAACTACTTCAGTATAAAATATCGTTGCAGGTGAAAGATTTAAAACATCGTATAATAATGTTGCGCTCAGCAGACCCAGGCATCGCAGCAAAAAAATGGACGAACTTACTTCCAGCAGATAAAACTACGCTCTTTTATTATTAGCCTTGAAAAGGACTCTCGTAACCTGCGATAACAGGCGCGAATCCCACTACAGCTACACAACAACGAGCAGCAATACATCTTGTTACTTGGAAACTTTGCAATGGGGAAACGCAGGGGTAGTCAGGTCTCGTATAGCAGGTACTGTAGGCGCAGACACAGTGGGCATTTACAAATCGGGTGGAGACACGTGTGAATCGGAGAAACACAACCCAAGCAGGTGCACATGGGGCGATCAGAGACACGACACGACTATTTACAACCATAAACAGACAGAGATATGATGGGAGATGTAAATGAGCCCGGAGCCAGGTCGCCGACGCGGTAATAATCCTTTACACTCAACCGGAGATACCGCTCTCACACAACATAGATAAATATGTAAATACATAAATATGTAAATACGACGTCCCGCATTACAGGATGATGCGTTTTTTCATTTACAAGTGGAGCTAAGCACCTTCTTAATCGCGAAATTATTAACGTGATTTCAAACTGTAACTGAAGTGTGGAATTTAACTTTAAAGTCTGCAGTTAACTTTAACATACAATATAAATTAATAATCTGTAAATTGATGTTTGAAAATATAAATATTTTACAATATCGATAACTTTAACGTGTACAAAGCATTCAATCTCATCGGTATCTCATTACGAACAATCAACGCCAATCAAACAAAAAGAAATAACTGACAGCTTTCAGGTTTGCCCTCATATGCATTTCACCACACATACGCATTAGTTAAGTTCCCTTTGACCAGTCCATACTTTCATACGCATTTCCCGACACATATGTCGACGATCAGCTGATAAATTGGGCAGGACTGCTGCAGAATGCTGATATAGATACAACAGGCCTATATTAACTGCCACAAATCACAACATTTTCAATAAACTTTGGAGTCACATTTCAGACAGCTGAAGAATATTGTCACACTTGATATGATACATATTAAAAAATTGACTGCTATCAGATATTCCATCTCCCTGCAAATTGTCACCCCCCCCTCCGCGCCCCCCCGCAGCCAGCAGTAGGCTTGGGCAGTATCTCATTTTCAAAAGTATTATACCATCCAGACATTACACTGCAGCATATATGATTTTGACAGAAGTATAAAATACAGTGGTATTGTGGTATATCCTGATAAAAAATTCCTGAGAGAGGAAGGGGCATTACCATAATATCGACCAGGCCTAGTCAGTACCCACCCCTTGCTGCTGTCCCTCATCCGCCTCCTAGAAATCAATAGGCCAAAGGTGGGATGTCAAGAATTACTTCATCCATGAAAACGCTCACTTTTAGGGATGCACAGAATCCTGGATTTGCCTTCTGCCGAATGTTCTTGTTTTTGAAAGGGTTTGGATTCTGCTGAAGATTCTACTGTACTATTAAGCAAACTGAAAGTACTGAATGGGCATGCGCATTAAAAACCACCTAACATTCAGAATGATGCAGACAAAAGCCCAGTGTGGCGGTACGGCAAGCTAAAAGACACAAAGATAAGTGCTTTCATTGGTGAACATCTCATTTCCCGATCTGAGAATTCACTTCATTGCTGGAAGGTGCACCATCCCCATTATCCATTGCTTGCTAAAACAGTACAAGCTGACCTATTTCTACCACCGACATCTGTGCCAAGCGAGAGACTGTTTTGTACTGTTGCAGAAATTCACTCTGACAATCGCAAACGTCTTGCACCACTAAATGTACAACAGCTCATTTTCTTAAAGGAAACACTCATTTTATCTGAAATTGACATAAGTTCAGCTTGAGATGTAGGCTATTGTATATTTTGGTGACATCTTATTTTTAAAAATTTCTGTTACCTACAAGACTGTCTTGGCTATTGTAGCCCATGAAGTAGACCGAGCGTCTTTGTAGAAGATCATTTCAAGTTATAAGATGCCATTTGAATTTGTAACATTTTGAAATGTTCAGTTTCTGTAGGCCTATAGCTAACTAAACTTGGCTTAGATGTTACGAGTGGCTCAGTGGTCTGAGTCTCTGTGCCTGTGATCAGAAGATTGCTGGTTTGAGCCCCAGCCTTGGCAGTTGAGTTAACCCCCAGCTCCAGGTGTGCTGTACCTTTGCTCACCCTGCACTGTGACACCCCGCCCGCCCACTAAGCTCTGGTGAGCAAGATGGGGTCGGCAAAGAGACGTATTCCAGTGTTCCTGTACTTGTGCAAATGGCAAAGACTTTGTTAGTTTATATGTGACCCGTGCTGGCAAAATGAGTCGGAATGCGCACAGGCTAATTATGAGCTAGAGTCAAAAATGTCAAAGTTAATTTTGGTCGAAATTGAGATTTTCCCAAAAATGAGTCCATTAAGTCATCATCTATCGATCCCAATAATCAAAATAGCAAATAAAAACCTTGAACCATCATAATTTGAGTGTTTTGTACGGGCTTTTTCTTCCGAAATTAGTCCTTTATCTTAAATTTTCTTAGAAAATCCGTGTTTTTCTCCACTCACTCGCAGCATGACTGGGAATCCCCCCACCGATTGTTTGGTACCACCGTGAATCGAGGCTCGCCTACTTTCTAAAAATTTGCATAGAATTTCCAATGACATCACTTTGAACCAACAGAACTCGATTTTATAAACCCCTGTTGATGTAAACAACTTCTAACAGATGTAACTCGGTCATTTTTTGTCCGATTCCAACAAACCATACATCATTTTGAAGGTTTTAAAAAAGAATCTAAAAATAATAATAACTCCACTTTGAAAATTTCCTCATTCCGACTCATTTTGCCAGCACAGGTCACATATATATATATATCTTGTTAATTTCTGCACATAGCTAACATTCTTTATACAAAATAGGAAAAATAAAAAAACATGGCAGAGTGGCTCAGTGAATATCACTGTCGTCTCATGCCTTCAGGAATTTAAATCCACTTTTCCTCTATACTTGGAGAGTTCACATGTTCTCCCTGTGTTGCATGTTTACTTCTACAGTTCATGCACATGCAGTTGGGCTAATTGGTGTCTCTAAATAGCCAAAAATGTGTGTGCATAAGTGATCCATGATAGAACAGCATCCCCTCTGAAGTGTAACCCTTCCTAGTGCTCCAGGATATGCAACTGGATGGGAGATTAATGTTTTCTTCAAGTTTTTTTGGCTGGGGTTTATATATTAATCACAGTTAAGCATGTAGACCTTCATTCACAGAGTTTATTCCTCATGCATGGTTTATTTAATTGAGGTCATTGCCAATGTGTTTCAATATAAACATTTGAAGTTTTCTTTTTTTTTCAGTGTACAGCTGTAAGCTTCTAATATAAGCAAATTATGTCACAGTTCGCTTGCTGTTAATGGTTTGTTGATAAAGTTTCCAAATAAGGTAGCTCAGCCAACCCTTGTTGAAGAGAGCTGCCATTTAACCACTGTATACATCACATTGCGTTATGCTGCAGAAAAATCCATGAAAAGACTGGAGAGATGAAAATTCCAGCAAGAACTGAGGCGCCTTGTTTTGAACCATAGGATGGTGTCACTATGCAAAGAGGCGGAAATTGCAAAGATGGGAAGGAATGATGAGGACTTGCTGACAAGATCAGAAAAAGACAGATCATAAACGGAAAACAGAAGCACAGAAATCAAAAAGCTTTTTAGGGAAAAAAGGCATCAAAGGGATACTAAGACCCAGTGTATTCATCTACTCTGGATAGAATCTAAAGAAAGTGGATTAGAAATCCAACATACTGTCATGGAACCACTACGCAGAAACTCCTATGATGTCATGCAGTGCTTCCCATCCATGCCCTCTGGGAAATCCTGAGAAGAGAGACTGGCACCGGCAGGCATGCTCCTTTCCTGCCTGCCCCGGGAATCAGTAGAACCGGTTAGCTGTGTGCCTCACTCTTTCAGGTGTGTTCCATTGGTCTGTCTTTCTTATTCCTGTCAGGCACACCAAGCAGACGTGAGATTTTTGTAGCTTCATGCGAGTTCGTGCAATTCTGTCCCATTTACCCATTTGCCTATCTGCTAGCCTGTCTGCCGAATACCCTATTTTCACTCTTTTGACTTCATGTCTTGCCTAGCTCTACTAGTATCTATGCCGATCGCCAAAACTCCTGCTTGTCTCCAGATTCTGGCTTTAGCCCTGTCCCCCGACAGCCGGCAAAGACCACCCGACCCCTACCTGCTCCTCGACCACATTCTTATACGTTTTTCGATTTTGCTGTCTGCAATTAAGACTATAAGTAAAGACGTTTCCCCTGCCCGATTCGCAGTGTCCTCCTTATTTTCCGCGACACCCTCCATGACACATACTGAAAGGAAATGACACAAAACAACAGTTGATATTGTACTATTATGGATTAATTGAGGGAGGAGAAAGATGTAAAATTCCTTCAGACCAGCATCTAAACCAGTACACCACTAGCCAGGCAACGACTGAAATGATTCCACAGTTTGCCAGGTTGAATAGCTTGTGTTCAGATACATTTTGTTTAAAAAGTTACAAAATTTAAATTAAAAATACAGCAGTCCACACCATACTGTGAAAGGAATATAGTGATGCAATCAGTGGCAAGCTGAAGTTGTGACACAGTGTCACATAGACTGGCATTTCAGTGGCGGTTTATAAAACCCTGTCAAGCCAATTAAGCATGGCAGCACCTTTAAAAATGTTGTGAGCCTAGATATACAGAATTTCGCCAAGCAGAACATAAAAAACTACGTATACAAAGAAGCATCTGGTTTTTGTTTAGTAACCATACTGATATGATCTATTGTTGCTCATCTGTTGTACACAAAACACCCGAGCCATTATATTTAATTTGAAGGATTTGAACAGGATCTTTGTTTGTCTCTGGGTTTAATGTTTTTCTCTGAAACTGCCAACATGGCCTAATGAGCATTCCCAAAAGAATGGGGCAGAAAAACAGACTGACAGACAGGAAATCAGATCGCTGGGCGTTTTATTAATCTCTCCTTTTGTGTACTTTCTGATCCCGCGGCAATGAAAATAAATCAAAATCCAGTGTCTGTGAGAAAAGTCTTTCAGACATTTAATTACTCTCAAGGTGGAGCACACTTTCATTTAATACTTCCCAAGTGTTCTGAAAAATATAGCCGTCCCAGAGTTCTCAGAGAAGAAAACACCGATTCAGTTTCCATGACTTCCTGTCCGGTATAGACTCACAGTGACCCTGGAGTTCTTCCTCGAAAGCACAGGGCAGGGGACTCCCTGCACAGGACACCAGTATAGCACAGGCCACACATATCCACATACTGTAGAAGATTTGGAGCCACCAATTCCTTTAACTGCATGCTTTTGGAGTTATGGAAGGAAACCATGCACTAAGGAATACAGCCAAACTTCAGACACAGAGCTGTAAGCAGGATTTGAACCAACAATCCTAGCGGTGTGAGACTACAGAAATAACCACTAAGCTATGACTCAGAAACGAAACCGTACCGCTTAAAATACCTGTTATATCCTTTATATATAACATTGTGTGAGGAATCACGTTAAGAGGAAATTGTAGGGAAAAAAAGCTCACAGCAAGTCTTTATGAAATTCATAATTTGAAAAAATGTCAGAAGATTTCAAAAAAGCATTATGGAACCTGTGGCCATAGATTAGAGCATGTAGCGTACTGGATAAGGCATGTCTACCTGAATTAGGCAGGTAATATAAGAAAACCTTTGGCTTGCCTGTAACAGTACCCTTGGGACTACTAGAAGCCTGACTCCGGAAACATCCAAGCGATTATACAAGTAAAGCAGCCATGCAATGTCTTTGTGCTTGTATGAGGTATGACAGGGGTCATTCAGGAGACAAGGGTACAGAAAATGCGCTAAAAGAGGTGAGCTTTATTTCAGGAATAAACAATTACAGTACAATAGGGGCTATACCGAGAGGTGACGGTCTGGCCATAATCCAGTAGTCCCCTACCTTGCAGGTAGGGGGCAGCAGTCCCTTCAGAGTTGTCATCATCCAGTACCCACCTGCAGAAAATGTACATGCACAACTGACTTCCCTTTTCCTTCTCTCTCATCTTAGACTTTAATCCAACCAAGGGAAAACTGTCCAGCCTCCTTATTAGAGCAACCATCAGCTGCCAGCCATGGCTATTGAAACCACAATTACCACCAGCCTGAATGGTGCTGATCGCCCCCTACTGGTGCACAGCTGTTGCATCACAGAGGTCAAAACCAAAGATTCACCCGGGTCTCAGCCTGGTGTCTCTCAAATTTATTTCTCTTTTGCAACTTATTAATTAATATTTAATTGCCCTCTCCAGTTTGATAATGTTCTTTCTTCAGTTTGTTTTACTGGTGAATAATAGTGACTTTGCTTTATACATCGGTTAGAGTTTTACCAATTTATGCAACCGTACATAATAGAAAAGGTCTTTCTGGTGCTTAAACCTGCACACCGAATGTTCCTGTTCTGCAGCTGCCTAGCTGCCCTCTGCCTCACTAAGTAGCTACCCAATTAATATGCTGATTGCATTTTTCATGGTCAGTTTGCAGCTGAGTAAGTTATTAACACTGTTATCATGACTCGCTTGCTGCAGGCGGGATTGTTCCACAACAAGAAAATAAACTTTTTCCTTTCCTGTCCTGTGAAGTTCTTTGAGTTGACAGTAGGAGTTTCTCAGTAAAGTAAATAAGGTAATTATTGTCATGCCCGGCTCGTACGATCCTCGTGTGGGCCACGCCCCCTGATTATCCTCGTGTGGGCCACGCCCCCTGATTATCCTCGTGTGGGCCACGCCCCCTGATTAACCACGTGTGCTTCCCCAATCATGCCCAGCTGTGTCTTGTTATTTCACCATGTCTTTGTTCTATTTGAGTCCACATCTTGCCCTGCAGTTTGTCCGTCATTGTTGTTAGTCGATGTCAGTAAGGTCCCGTTCTGCCCGTAACCGTCTTCCCCTTAATAAATCCCCAGTTTTCCCTGTATTTCTCCTCCCTGCTTCGTCCTTCCCTGCCTCCTTCCTGCCAGCCTGCCCGTCCACGCCCGCGAATCGTGACAATTATAATATTCAAACATAATTAAAAGTCAATATATATACTGTAGCTAAAGAGCATATAATGTTCTGCTGTCCTCTTGTATGTAATGAATGTAGTGGGGGGGTTACTACTGACTCTTTACATCATACTGAGTGGTAGTAAGATCATGAATATAGCTAAAGACTACAAGGAATGTTTACAGAGGCATGCAGCAAGTTCGACTTGTACCTTTTCTTAAGCTTGAATATGTTTTGTATGAGAAACACCTACTGTCATTCTCCTGCCTTTCCTTTCACCACAATTCAGTGGCAGTGTGTTAAGGCAAGTATGTAGTAGGGAAGCCATAAAGGGGGGAGATATCTAGGATTCCAGGGGTCCCTGAGTAGGAAAAAAAATGGATTGGTCTAGGTTGTGCCCCCCCCCAAGCTTTCATGGGGACAAATTTGATCCTCATTTAGAAAATTTGTTTCTCTACTTTTGGCTACGGCCCTGATCCATCCTCCAAAATATAAATGCGATACAGGATCATAGTGAGTTCGAGACCTTCCCCCGCAGGCCGGGACGATAGACAGGGGGCACCATGCATGGGATGTTTGCCAATCTCAGGACCAACAATGGGCGGGTCGGAGGCACAAAGTCATGTAACTGTGTTTTTCGGGGAAGTCCAACCGGCCAAGGAAAACCTGTTCAAATACAGGAGGCAGATACAATCGCGCATCCACACACACACACAGACACACAGACACACACAGACACACACGCTCAGACACATTGGGGAAACCAGCCTTGGAGGCTGGATGAGAGGAGGAGGAGAGGGTATTAGCCACTGTATGATTGTACCAGCCCCATAATGATACCTGTACTTGCGTACCTAAATACATGTACATCAGGAAAAGGTGGAATACAATTTGACATTAAATAATTTGACATGATGGAACATTTTCTTTAAGGCAAATCTTTAAATAATAATGATGCAATATACAGGAAGCTCCGGAGGCATTACGATCCCTAAATCCACAAATACAGGTATCACATAAATTACCTAATTTTCTTATTTTCTGAAGCCAGCAGTATGCATCCATTTGGCCCTTCTGATAGTTTATTAACTGAATGGGATTTTTACCTTCCTATAAATCTAAGAAACCTGTGACACATTTAAATGTCCTAGGTTCTTGGAAATATTACTGTAATTAAATAATTATTAGGTTATACATTCTGTGCAGTCTGCTTCATGGCATCGCGTTTATATTCGTAGCAGCTGTGTGCAAATGAAAACACAGATCGGCACTGACATGCCTCTGTGATTTTACAGGAAGTACCAGCAGGCCTTGAGCTTTTCAAACTTCAGCCTTTTTTCGCAACATCATATGGTTCAATCACATTTTACTTGCTCTCTCAAAGAACGAGGCTGTAATAACAGCAGTATTCTAAGCAAGTAATTTACCATAGGCCGGAAAATTATTTTCCTTAATTTACTGTTGATAAAAACGCATAACTCTTAGGAAAGTATATCTGTAATACAATCAGAGAATTTAAAGCTCCCTCTTCTTAATAACAGTATATTATAATTGGCACAAATTGATTTCCAAGTTTGTTCTTAGCTCACTTTTTCTCATTGAACAAATGAATAATCGGATCAAATTAGTATTCATATTAATTCAACAGACGATTTTGTCCAGATGAGAATCTTAGAGTGGAGTCAGACAGCATGTTCAAAGTCCCAATAGTGACATCACTCCACCTGCCACAGGATTTGACCTGCTGACCTTCCTCACCCTAGACACAGAATCTTAAACCACTGAGGCACAAACTGCCCAAAGCTCCATTCATTCAGTATCATATAACATTTGTAATTGCCATTATTAATTATGAGCACATGTAACGAATTATTACAGCTTCCTATCAAGCACAATGGTAATTTTCTTATAGACTTCATTGCCCCAGATGCTAAGATTAGCTTGTGTTCAATCATGAAATGGAAATCTATTTTGTTTAGTTTTCTTTGCATGCAATAGGTCAACCACAGAGACTACCTGACCATTCTGCTTTTAGCACATTAACCACTGTGTCAGTTTTGGATGGGATTTATTTGACAAGATATAAATGCTTCGTTGGTTGTCATAGGAGTAGTTTGTGTATATTTATTTTATGCCTATTTCAGGACCTGGGGCCTCATGTATAACGACATGCGTAGAATTCACACTAAGACATGGCGTAAGGACAAAATTAGGAATGCGCGTACGCCATGAGTGGAGCTGCCGCGAGAATGTCCCTAGGGGTACGCCAAGTTTAGTTTTTATACATCTCGACCTGATCGTGGAAATGGACGTACGCAACATTTTCGTACGTACACACCGTTTATACATGAGGCCCCTGGTCACTCGATCATCAGGAATCAGCTGCATCTGGGTCCAGCACCATAAAAGTGGCAAGGAGATGCTTCCCCAGTGTGAGGCAACGTTGTTCTGAAAGCGACTTACCAAGCCTTCCTGATGCAGTGCGGCTTGTACATTGACCACCACCCGGATATGTTCTAGGATGACCAAGATGGTTCTCCACTGGATCTGCAGGCAAGAAATCATCCCTGGCCGAGAAGCACAGTGCTCCAAAGATTGCGTGTAACTGTTGATAATATTCGATAATGTTGCTTGCAATCAGTGCCTGTGCCCCACGCCTCTCAAACTCTCTTGCCTGAACCGATACAGCTCGGGGACACACCGCCCTTCCCCACCGAACGTCACCACTGGGCCGGGACACCCCATCAATGCCTGCCCAGTCCTCCCTCGCTGAAGATCCTGTCTGCATCCCAGGTGGGTGTCTTTTGCTCTCTCTCTATCTCCTCCAAGCAGGTGATGGTACCGGTATCTCTGACCCGGTCTAATGTCCAGTTCCAGGAGAGTGCGTTACTGGATTTGGGGCTGCTGGGAACTTCATTGACAAGGGCCTGCTGAGGCTCCATGCCATTCCCCTCGAGTCACTGCCTGTGCCCCTATCCATGCATGGTGTGGATGGCGTCCCCAATGTCCATGGCGCTGGTGACACACCACACAGTCCCATTCCAGCTGCGGTGGGGATCACTCATGCAGAGAGCATTCAGTTCCTACTGAATCATACTTGGACCCTAGTCACTTCAGTTTCACAATCTCCACTTTGACTGGATGGGGGGTGAGACCTAGGTATGCTCTCCTTTGTGTTCTTCCTGATGAGTAACCATCCCTTGTTGTGTCTCCAGTGTGGAAAGTCCTGTCCCAAGGAGGAGGAGGACATGAAGATCTACGCCAGAGAGGCACTGGCTCAAGGTATCATCCATCTGTCCACTTCTCTGGTGTCTTCAGGTTTCTTCTATGCGAAGAAGAAGGATGGCGGGGTGGGGGGGGGGGGGGGCTGTGGTCAAACATTCATTACTGGGTACTCAGTGTCTTAACTAAGTTACCCCTATTCCCTTTGGCATTGGCGCAGCGGTGGGATCCGCATCTTCACCAGACTGGACC
>JAODJX010000042.1:8053447-8074189 GCA_026776945.1 Isichthys henryi
CCCCCGCCCCCCCCCCCCCCCCCCCCCCCCCCCCCCCCCCCCCCCCCCCCCCCCCCGCCGGGGCCATACATTCATTACTGGGTACTCAGTGTCTTCACTAAGTTACCCCTATTCCCTTTGGCATTGGAGCAGCTGTGGGATCCGCATCTTCACCAGACTGGACCTACGGAGAACCTAGAATTTGATCAACGGGAATCCTGTGCATGATAGCCAAAGGTACAGGCCGACCGCCATCGCACACCACCTTCGAGTGGGACAGCGAGCGTGGCTCTCTACCCACAACCTCCGCCTACCAGGGTGCTGCATGCCGACTCCCTACTACATCAAGCCCTTCTGTGTCATCCTCCAGGTAAGCCCAGTCTACCAGCTGCAGGTGCCTTGGATGTACCAGACTTCCCCCACATCCCACGTGTCCAATCTTAAGCAATCCGGTACAGCCTGGCTCACTTGGCGGGAGATGATGGCATGCCTCCACCCCCTATGCCTGTGGAGAATGGTGAGACCTATGCCATCCGGGCCCTGTTTGACTCCTGTCATCAGTGGGGCCACCTGCTATACTACAGCCCGGAGAAACGGGCCTGGATTTCAGCTTCGGACATCCTAAATGCAGAGCTGCTGCAGCAGTTTCATCGTGACCATCCGACCGACCTGGGCCATGACCCAGGGGTCTTCCGGCGGCACCCTCCTCGGCCTCCAGGAGGCTGTCATGCCCACCCCGCGACCCAGCCAACCGATCAGCAGGAATCGGGGTCCAACCTGGGTCAAGGGCCTTAAAAGCTCCACAAAGACGCATCTCCAGGGAGAGGTACTGTTGTTCTGAATACGACTTACAGTATCAAGCAGTGTTTCTCCTGCTTTTTGTCCAGCCCTGGCCCTCACCAAACTCCTGAGAGCCGACTTTACCTTTGTTTCCCTTGTGTTGTTGGAATAAAGCTCAGGGAATCCAGCACTTCTGCCTTCACAAGTGTTCTGTGCGTGACAATTTATCCACGTCTTTGACAAATAGAATGTAAAGATTTTGCACCAAGATTGCAACTATTGATGACTTAAAACCATCGCATTAAAAACCATCCTTTCCTTTTTCTGCCTAACAAAGGATTTATGGCGAGGGAAACTAACACGTGTCTACAGTAATGTCAGTGGGTTCATTCAATGCACAGTAATCATCAAGATCTATTTATTTTAATTTGACTAATTCAGTTTATTTGTGAGAGTGTAAGAAGCCTATTATTCATGTCAATTTGAATTGGCTGCTTGTTATCTAGGTTTTCCAATCCAAATGTTATTTTGCCTGGATACTCTCTTAGGTTCAAAGAATTGAACTATACAGAAGAATTAATCTCAGGAATGGCTTGAGATGTGGAGATGTTATTAGATTGAATCTTTTTATTCTGATACATATTTAATAATAATGCAACTCTGACCTGATGATGTCCTGTATCTGAACAACATTTAAGTAATACTATGTTTGGTGTGGACCCTTTGCTAGGGATAATATTTTGTATCCTTTTAAAACAATTAAAGTATATTATTCAAATTTATTATTCTGCAACTTGAAGTGCTTGTTGAAGAATTTTATGTGTTCCAGAGTACATTTTGGGGACGTTTAACTAATGTTAACTGTGGGGTCAGAATAAATATTCTGTCAGGGCCCAAAAAAAGCACAGCAATTTATTTTCATGATTATTTACCTCTTAACATCACTCTCTGGTAGATTTATTTGCTAATGTATTGTAATTTAACAATGCAATTTATCAGTAAAAAAATGCTCTTTCGGTTTCTGAAAAAAGGATGCAGTATCTCTCCTTTGATTTTATTAGACAATCACTAACATTTCTAATTTATCTGAATTCTAAAATACTGTAAAAAAAAAATCACAGTTATACATGTCAATCTATACCACTTTTATGTCTAATAAAATCTACCCCTCAGAATGCTATGTTTTGCCTACAAACTTAAGGTGACAAACTTGATGGAACATTCCTGATACCTACCATCTTCCAGACCCTGTTACACTGCAGAGAGGCCAAATGAAGAGTTAGGCTTTGTATATGTGACCCGTCACCACACAATGAGTCTTAAGTCGCACTGGTAGAAATACACCCATAAGACTCATTTCGTGGTGATGGGTCACATATGTGGCAACATCATGGGTAACACCATCTGGTGGCACCAGCAGAAGCTGCCTTAAACAAAAACATTCTACTGGCAAGATCAACAAAAAGACACACAAACACCAGAACAGAAACCTGAGGTCAACAAATTATGCAGAGGGTGTGTACACTGTGAGGTAAAAAAAGGGTAATGTGGTAAGTTTTTGATGGATTTGATTGATATTTCTGAACATAACTTCACCACAAAACTGTACAGACTTGACCTTCCACTTTATCCTCTTTAAAATATTCTGGCTCACAGTGTGTAATCTTAATACTCTCTACTGCAATGTGCAGAAGCGTTAAGGTAATGTATGCTTTGTTCTTTTCTCTGGGTAATAGTGAAGTAAGAGTGAAGCAATCTTCTTTTCTTCGGACACATGGATTCCTTTTCCCAGTTACACATTGATATCTGAGGAAGTACACTGATGTCAGTGCTAAGGTAACAATACAAGTGTGGCTGGTGTTAGTGCTGGAGTAGGACCACAATATTGATTCTTTTGGAGTTACAGGGCCTCTAGAGAGGAAGAAATATAAAAGTTGCAATGATTTTTTTTTTCTTTTGGGGATTGATAGCAGTTTTCTGGGCTTTTAATTGGATGCAGGAGGAACCTCAATCAAGGAAGCAGGTAGCAGGAATTGGGTCCCCTAAGGCCAAAGCAGCATGTGATGTCATGTGATTAACTGTGAAGAAGGGGCAAGAAATGAAAAAAAAAAATGCAGGTACATTTTGGGAAAATTTACCCAGGAATTTAATCTTTTTTTTTTAACCTCCTGGGTTGTTTTGGGGTTATAAATAAAATTTGGCACAAATCAGATTTATGGCCAGCTATAAAACATAAATTCTCATTTACTTGGTTTAGTCTTCCGCCCGTCCTCTATTAGCAGCTGAGAACATGCTGTTCCTGATATCTGAACATTCCTGATGGATGACAGGACGCAGGACCAAGTCCCTACCACAAAATCACACAATTTTACAGCTTTGTCCGGACAGATGAGGCTACAGGACGAGACCATCAGCCAGCCTGGAGGAAAATATGCCTTTGTTTTAATAATGTTTTAAGATTTTATCAAATTGTATATTTTGGTGAGAAAATTTGTGCATTTTAATGTGTGCTGTTTTGTTCCGATTAACCTGGAAGTCTTACATGTAATGTAGCTTAATGTGCCTCAACACACCAATGTGAACCACCTTGGGGCTACTGTTTCATTTGAAAAGTCTTTACTAAATTGAGTTCTTCATCTTTGTCTTTTGCACTTTTGTGTTGTACTGATCCAGCCCTTTCATCATTTGTCCCTGAGATTTGCTAAAGAGGGATATTGATTGCTGGCAGGTCCTCATATCGTACGGTCACAGTCTAAGATGTGGTCCCAAAACATGGTTACACTTCTGATGTAAATTGTCATGTCCCCAGCCCATGATTGATCTATTAGAAAGTCACATAATTAGTAAACAATAGGCCTCACTGATCTCAGAAACAGCGTTAATAAATTCATGCGCTTTAAATGTGTGGGAGCTGTCGTCCCCCCCACAACAGATCATAAACATTATTTACTGAGCCTCCCCTGATCGCCTCACCTCCATGCTTGAAAAGAGAATAAAACAGTTCAGGGTAAAACACCCAAAGTATTCCATTTTATTGCTGACTTAACTGATTAGATTAGATTTGAAACTGTTTTGCTACCATCCAGCTCGATGTGCTTTAAACGCTGCAGTACCTGTCATTTTTCATTTCTCCATTCTCTCTCTACATTTTCACGGTTATTTTTTGCTCCCTCTTCTCTTATTTCAGCATTTTCACATTGATTTCCACATTCTCCTGTCACCGGTAAGTAAACTGATCTGGAAAATGGTGCTTAGGGGATACAATTCATAACGTAACATTTCTCTGGAAACTACTTCCAGAAGGAGCCACAAGCCGGGCCCCCCAGCACATTTCAGTTTACTGTTATTGTCATGTAACGTCGTTACATGGTGGGGAAGCAGGGGCGGGTGTCCAGGAGTATAGGTAAAACCACGGGATTTATTAGGGGCGAAACACTCAGGAACACAGAACAGCTCGCAATGCGAAGACACTAATGACCAGACTGGGGAAAGACTCACAAGAAAGCACTTAAATACAGTATACAGAGTCAATTAGACAAGACTAGGTACAGCTGGTAACCAGGAGGATTCCACATAAGGTAAACAAGGGGGCGTGGCACACAGAAGGAGCGGCACGATCAGGATGTAACAGATATGTTTCTGTCATCACCTAGGTTCATGATAATTCTCACACAAGGTTGAGATGTTTTACAAGTATTATGACAGAAAACCATACTGGCACAGCTATGTTCAGCGTTTTAAAGACATTTTCATTATCCCATGTTATTTTATTGATATTTTAGAAATGGCTGTTTTTATTGTGGTACTTCTATTTATTTTATTTTTATTTCTGCACTCTCTTTTCTATCTTTTCACCGTTATTTTAAAGTCCGTAGCTCCCTTTTGTCCATTTTCAACATTTTCAAATGGATTTTCAAATTATTCTGTCACCAGTCTTATTAAACAAATCTGTAAAACGGACCTTAGTGGAAATACTTCATAGAAATTCCATGGAAACATGTGGGTTCTGTACTATTACCTTGAAAAGGGCTGTTGTTGATGTCCCCAGATTGTCGATACCATAAAAAGGGCCTATTGCAAAAAATCGGACTCATTAAAAGGAGAGTAAGAATGTGAGAAGTTATTTTACACAGACCACAGCACAGACCACAGCACAGACCACAGCTCAGACCACAGCTCAGACCACAGCACAGACCACAGCTCAGACCACAGCACAGACCACTGTACAGACCACTGTACAGACCACAGCACAGACAACATCTCTTTCAGTTGAGAGATTATTTTCCTCTTCTAAGGGCTTCGTGGATCAGGTCAACCTCTCTGGCCTTCCTGTCATCTGTACCATTGTTCCTGTCCTCCTGTTTTATTACGGATGAAGCTAGGGATGGAGGGTGTGGAGCGGCCTTCACTCATTTCCTGCAAGAGCATAAGCGAGGCAGTATTGATCCAGCAAGATGAAAAGCACTCCGCTTAATGTAAGTAGGAAGGCATCCGTGCCATCTGTGCTGCCGATATTCCTGTAATTCTACGTTGACGTAGCGTAGATGTAAGAGAACCTGAATGCCCGTTTGTCCCCCCCCCCATTTATGATGGTGCTTGTTTTCTTCAGAGATCACACATTTGTTTATTAGCCTCCCCTCCCCCCACACCTGGGTGCCCTGTGGAGGAAAAGCAAGTACAGAAAATGTATGGTTGATGGATTGGTCAGAGTACTGATTAAGCACACCGCACGACTCAAATTATCATAGCAACAGGATGGAGTTAATAATATGATCTTAATAGTATGAAGACAGCAACACTGACACTGAGGCAAAAGTTCACACCTGAAACTACACACACCCATGTGGTAAGGTAAGGTCCTCTCCCAGTCAGATGTCTCCACCCTACCAGATGAGCCTTGGGATACTCAGTGCTGACTGTGGACTGGAGCAGCTGAATGCTACATATGCAGCTGATGTGTCTGAGCAGTACTGAGGCTCCATGTTTAATGGGCTGTGGGCGACACAAGGCAGGAGATCATCCTGGACAGGATGACGGTCAGTTGCAGGTTACAACACACATTCCCAAACTACATCTCTGGAAAAAATTAAGAGACCACAGCAAAATTTTCAGTTTCAGTCATTTCTCAATTTACTGGTATGCGCCTGTGTAAAAAACTCCAGTCTGGCTCTTCCCTGCTTCTCATTGGTGAAGGGCTTCTTCCTTGCTTTATCGGTCTTCAGTCCTGCTTCTGGTCTCTTATGAATTGTCCTAGCAGTGCACTTCCCACCATTTAATGTGTCCCCTTCTTTCTGAAGGTCACTTGAGGTCATCCTCCAATATATGAGGCACTGCCATCTCTAGCATTAGAAAGTTGCTTCTGCCCTCTACTTGGCGGGTTTGTGGTCATTGGCAGTGTCTCCTGCTTCACCTTATTCTTATGTACTGCCGTCTTAGAAACTTTGAGCCTGGAAGCATTGTAATCTTCTGCCAGCAAAACCAGGGTTAAACCAGGATTTAAGAATGCAGATTTTTAAGATCATATAGAGTGGTTTCTTTTTTTCTAGAGTTATACTTCTATGCTATATTTATGGATACAAATCCATCTAATAGCATGTTAGTTCCCGGATTACATCTGATAGCTATATTAGTACCTAGAGGAAAGTGGTGAAAAGGGAGAACTCCACACATGGGGGGAATTTAAAATGCTAAATTAAAAATTTAAATTGTGAAGTGATGGTGTTATATTCAGTGTCAAAGAGAAAAAAAGATATTAAAATACCCTGAACTGATTTTAGCAGTTCAATTCTTTTGAACCCAATTGAAATTTCCCTTTGTGGGATTAATACAATTCATCTTATCATATCCAAGCATGATTAATGGAGATCTGTGCTTCCCTCACAGCTGGGACTTTTGGTTAAAAAATGAGATTTTCCAATGAAAGAAAAACATCTACTGGCCCTTCCAAATAAATATACCAAATACTTTGAAACAAATTTGAAATATAGCAGTAGATCCTGGACAAGCACAGCCCACCCAAGAAAATTCATCCCCAAAATAATATAAAAGATCTCCGTCAGGCAAGAATTGAGTAGCTTAGGCTAGCAGTGAGTTTTTTAATGCTAAAAAACGTTAAAGCAATATTCACACATACATTTGCAATAGGATGTGAAGCAAATGTCCAACAAAGATAAAATATACTGCAAAAATCACATCCATTTGATTGAAGACTGTCTGATTTTATTGGGGAATAGAGATTTGTTTCTCTGTATTTTCACTGCATTCCAAACGAATATTAAAAATAGAAAACTAAGTACTTCTAGATGAAACAGGCAGTTCTTCATTAATGCAGTGTAAACTGAACTGCGATTTAGCCTAAGGAACCAAAAACAGTTGGCAGAATTTCAGTTATTAGTGCAAAACAACGTCAAGCACTTCAAAACCTTCTTAAAACTACTGTCAGAGCTACAGAATTTTTTTCCTAAAGTTTTTTTTATTCTTAATTTAATGTTTACGCTTTTAATTCCGTAATTTATTTGCATAAACAGTTACCTTAAACCTTGTTTATGTTGTGCATGTGACCCGTATCTCAAACAGACAGATGGGTAATTTTGTTACTGGAAACAGGCAAAGGGGAGAGTGAAATTAGTGACGCAGTGAACAGATCTCTCTCCAAAAGGAAACCAATCACTGCTTAACTTGCTTTATGGCTATATATTTCTGGCCCAATCATCTTCAGATATTTTGTGGGCTACAGCTGAGAAACACAGGAGTTTATTTATTTACAGCACAGCCAAAGATTCTGATTACAGGCAGACGGTCAGCGCTGTCAGCTACACACTTACTTGGATGAATCAACCCTTGCTGTTCATTTTAAATGACTTACGGCAGTTTAACCAAATTAAAAACAGGTGATCCATAGAAATGAGGACAGATAGACGCCACTTGAATTTCTAGAAGCCATAAACAGTGAGTTAAGTTCTCGGAAATAATTACTAACGATTCCAATAAAGCATTAAAGCTTAATTAATAAACCAAGTGTAATATGTACAGAAGGTCAATGGGAATGATAAACACAATTTTAATTTATTAATCTAAGGTATATGCTTAAGCTCTCATGATTTCAGAAAAGGGAAACAGGATCCTGTAGTTATTTGAATGATTAAAAATGAATTATAAAGTAAGGCTTTGGATATTTTCATGTTCTGGAGACATCTACTGTATACTGTACATCCAGGGCTTTAAACCAACTGGGTTAAAAGTTTTATGTAGTTTGTGCAAGTCGGGGATGTCTTGCACTAAACAGGGGGAGACAAAAACGTTTTAAATCCATTACAAGCCAGATCTTGCATTATCCGTGTGAGAAAAAAAGAAATAATATAACATTTCCGAAAGAAAAAGAAGTACTTTATCCCCTCCAGGTTAATACTTAGTGAGAATAGTGTTTGTTTGAATGGCAGCCTAGAGCCTGTTTGGATACATCAGCAGCAGTTCTGTACATCTATCTTGCCCGTTCGTCACAGATTAGCTGCAGCTCAGTCAAACCGCTGGGTGACCAGTGATGGACTGTCATGTTCCAAAGATGCTCGATCACTTGACCTCACAACGTGTGAGTTGCATTTTAGCAAAATCTAAACACGACTTGACGTGGCCTTTTCTGAGAGATGGTTTTTTTCTTCCCACCCTCCAATAAAGGCGCGATTTATGAAGCTCATGTGATTTGTCAGTGACACTGCACTGCACTGATTTGTCAGTGACACTGCACTTGTCACTGCTCCTGCATTGACCCCATTACAATCCCGAACCCCAGTATTTCTGGCTTTGCACTATACTTTCACCACTGTCTGCTGTTACGCATGTATATTGTTCAGTACATACCATAGTGATTCTGCCAGATACATTTATACCTCTATATCCATGCTTATATTTACATATTCGTGTATATACACTTACATGTATTTTTCCTAAGTGTTGCCCTGTGTCCTGTAATTAAGTGTCCCATGTCTTGTTACTGTTTGTCCTGTCTTGTTACCATGTGTCTGGAAGCATGCAAGTGGGCCTTTCAGTTTTGTCAGTATTTATACTAGTACAAATGAAAATAAACCGTTTTTTGAATTTTTCAAACACTGTAGAGATATTGTCACGATCGCTGGGGAGCGGGTGATCACACGGGCAGGGAGACGGGCGGGAAACAGGCAAGGCAGGAAGAATACGGGGAAAACGGGGATTTAATGAAAAACGGGAAACAGATGGCAGGGAACATCTACTGACGCCAACTAACATCAATGACAGACCAGGAACTCAGGCAAGACACGGATTGAAATAGACAGGACTGGGCGAAAATAATCAGACACAGCTGGGCACGATCAGGGAAGCACACGAGGATAATCAGGGGGCGTGGCACACACGAGGATAATCAGGGGGCGTGGCACACACGAGGATAATCAGGGGGCGTGGCACACACGAGGAGCGGACGAGCCGGGCATGACAGATATGCATACAATGACATGTGCTTGGCATAAAGCTGTATAGCAGCTTCATTGTTACCAGTGTCCTCTGGGCATTTTCCCATATCATACCTCCATTTGCTTCCATCAACAAGGACAGAGGGATGACCTGAATTCAGTGAGGTCTGTGTGGTGGCATATCTATTCTGCTTCCTGATGCTAGTCTTTACTGTGCTACAAGGCACCATTAATGCCTTTAAGACCTTTTTACACACTTCTCCTGCCTGTAACTTTAACTTAAAAGTTCTTTTGAATGTACTTTTACACCGATAGTGGTTTTTCTCCTTTGAAATGTACCACCAAGCAGTGGCATTCTTGCATTTCCATTTACTCTGGGGGTTTTTTTGAACCTGGGCTGCCTTTTACCAGCTGTGCGAAATAGCTTTTTATATCGAAAGTCGTAGTTATGCGAAATCACGGTAACATTACAAAAGCACATTTTATTATGACATTTGTCATTCGTCATCTCTTCCGCTTCCTGATAATGGTCTTTACTGTGCTACAATGGATCATTAAAGCTTTGCAGACCTTCTTACACCTTCTCCAAACTTTCCATAACTTTAACTTAAAATTCTTTTGAATGCATGTTTCCACTGCTAGTGGATTTTTTTTTTTTCAGACATACTGCCAAGTGGTGGCATCTTGTGTAAGCAGCTATTGTCATCCAGAACTAATCAAAGTCAGTACAACTACTCACAAGCAGGCACCAGGCATCTTGATTTGTGATCCGTCCAATGATTGGCTATAATCATGTAGAATTTTATATTCACCTGAATGTGGTGGGTTATTGTATTTAAATGAAAAGAATATAAGTCTTTCTTTCTTTCTCTGTCTGTCTGTCTTAGGTAATAAAGAGACAGTTATTACAGCATTTTAATAATTAAACTTATATTTTAATAATTAACTTTATACATTGATTTAATCTCCATTACTCCTTTGTCTCTTCAGTGAAGCCTGGATTTTGTGTGGCCTTGAATTTATCACAACTCTGTGCATTTACTGCTTCTTATACTTCTGAAAATGGTTCAAACTCCCACACCAAGGTTCCAAACTATTTTTGAAAAATTGATGCCTAAATAACTGTAATAACAGCTGCAGGGGTCTGTGTATATTTGGCACATAATTAAATTGGTGAGGGTACGGTTCCTATGCTCACCTATGGTCACAACCTCTAGGTAGTGACCTAAAGAATGAGATCATGGATACAAGCAGCAGAATTGAGTTTCCTCCGCAGGGTGTCTGGGTTCAGCCTTAGAGATAGGATGAGGAGCTGCAGCTCCTCTGCATCGAAAGGAGTCAGTTGAGGGGTCATGTCCAACCAGGAAGGAGACCCTGCGGAAGACCCAGGACACACTGGAGAGATTATATCTTTCACCTGGCCTGGGAACCCCTCGGTATTCCCCCGGAGAAGCTGGAGGAGCTGGCTGGTGAGAGGGAAGCCTGGGCATCTCTGCTTAGACTGGCGCCCATGCCACCTGGAATAGATGGATGGATGGATGGATGGATGGATGGATGGAACTCTATGAGATCACGTTCTAAATATTTATTCTAGATGTTTAAAAAAATAGTTTGCATTTACTCTGGTTTTCTTTAGCCTAAAGCACATTATAATTATTATAATGACATTTGCTACTTCATTATTTTTGCATATAATAATAAATTTACCTTTTAAATGAAAGATTTATGTTATATGTAAGATTTAACGTCATATTCAATTTAATGGGTATAAGTGAGTGTAGATCACATAAAAATCCTTATGTGCACCAACCAAGATATAACAGAAATATCTGTGATATTGTGTGCTGTTTATTTATTATTTTTGCAGTAATATTCTGCCTCATCTCTTTGGCCCTGACCAGTATATGCAGTAGGAAGACATGGATTTTGTCTTGTAGAAGCTTTCAATTAGCTCTGAACTAACTAGACTATACAATGAAACTTTCTGCGCATTTCAAAATAAGTTCAGGTTCTGTGAGGCATAATTTTCATCCCTGCCTGAACATTAAATTTAAAGGTGATGATGAGAGAGAACCCAGTTACAGAAGCATGAGATTTATCTCCAAAGTCATGGCCCAGAAGTCATAGTGGAGACAGAAGCAGTATGAAGCTGAGCAGGCAAGCGTGACACGATGAAGAATCCCAGTCCAGACAGCAGTCAAGAAACGAGTCGAAACACAGGCAGCATGCTGTAGGTCATGCAAGTTCAGCATGGAGGAAATCAGCTGAAAGACATACAGCAACAGAGTGGGCAAGAAACGAATGCTCAGTAAAGTGAAAACGCAGAATATGTCGCAGAGGGGGAACTGCAAAAAAAGCTCCAACGTGACGACATTGGCAAGCAAAGCTCATGAGTCCCAGGTACGCCAATGCTGAGATGCGGTGGAGCGCAGCCAGCAGGGCGCAGGAGCGGCACGTTTAATCCACTGTGCAAAACGTGCCCACAGTACTGCCCTCCCACAACCTGGCTGAACAAGCCAACGTTATTTCCCAATTTTTTTCCTCACTGCTAATGCAATTGCATAATATCAATTCCATAAATATATTATGGTTATATTTGAGTACATATATTGCATACATGAACTGGACAAAATTATGTGCCCTTTTTCTGTAGAGTTCCTAAATATGTTTAAGGTCTATCTCAAGCTAAACAACTATATACTGTAGGACTTCAAATAAAATCAATGCTTAATCACCTTTAACTTCACTGTATGATGGGAAAGGGTGGGGGGCATCCTGTGAGAAGCAAAGTCCAGTGAGGAACACAGTCGCGCTCTTCAAACTCTCTTTAAATGAAGGACTATCATGGGGATCAAATTATCGATTCTTTTTCCCTGGATCAAGTAGCACAACTGACGTCATTTGCACCTCATGTAGCTCACGTGTGACACGAACATATTCAGAAAAATGTGTCCAGACTTATTATATCTGATCCTTCACCCAGATGTGGCCCCTCCACAACCCAATGCCCATTTTTTCTTCTCCATGTTGCTGTCTGTTATTTTCCTTCTTCCCCACACTTTTCATTAAATTCACATTCACTCGCTTCCAACATTAAGTCACTATTCCTTCCTTCCTTCCTTCCTTCCTTCCTTCCTTCCTTCCTTCCACCCCCAAGATCCTGCCACTCTCCTTTTGGGGGCTTTTACCCCAGCTCATGTTGTCATAATTTGGAATAGCCAATTAGCCTAAAATTAGCAGGCCTCTGCCAGCAAGCAGCTCGACACTTTTGAAAGGTTCAATACTTTTGCAAGGCCCAGAAAGCACTTCATCCCGGGATTGTGATTGTACAATATTTACAAATAAACAGTAAAACAATAAAAGTAGCACAGATGTCCTACGTTCTCCGAAAAGTTAACATCTTCTTTGGTGGCTATAAGAACAGAGCTTTGGTCGCCAACCTGTCCAGCCATTTCAGCCACTGGATCAATTTCACAATCAGCCTATTTAATTAATTAACTTCATTAGTTAATTATGTTCATGAGGTATTGATTACTCAAAGATCTGGAACAGCAAATTCTGGAGTGACTTGTGGTGAAGTGGCTAAGCTGACACACTTTGACAGACATAAAAATGTTGTTTTACACAGACATAAATTTAATTGAAATATAACATTCTTTAGAAGCCCATGCCTTTTTCTCAGTATTGTACCTTCTGTAAAAACTCCAGATTACATCCCCTTCGGATGTATAGACTGAAATCTTTTTGAACATTGTTTCTTTTTTCTTTTTTTAAATTCCTTTGTCCTGTCCGGCAGCTTTAGCAAGCAGAATCATGGTCTGAATGCACTGCTGTGCCAAACATGTTCGCTTTATCATGAGGGGCCCTATGAACTCTGTATAGGCCCCTCATGTCGATCGATTTCTTTTTATTTTAATTTTATTTATTTCATTTTTCAAACATGTAAAAACATTGCAGTGGGTGAGCTGGCCGCAGAGGAGGGACATATTAGGAGGGGGGGAAGAAGGAAAAAGCAGGAAAAGGAGGGAAAAAAAAGACAGAAAAAAAAGGAGTGGATAGATTCAGAAAGGAGTAAACAAAATTAAAGCGTGCAGACAGTAACACAACTATACAAGCATATAAAATCCTAGAATATGCTTGGATGGGTGCATGCAAGTATATGTACATGTGTGCTCAATTGTGTAGGCAAGATGCAGGCTAGTGTGCGTGTATTGCGTGTGTGTGGTGTGTGCGTGTGTTTTCAACATGGAATGTACTAAATAGCAAGGGTGGGAGGCCGCAACCACACCCCACAAGAGCCAGAGGTCAGCGGAGACAGGCCCAGGAGGCCCAGGACATCCACAGCCCCCAAAGAGCACAGAAGAGGCGAGGCCCCACGTCCTAATGCTAGCCGCGCCCCCACCCCAGCCAGGGGAGGAGGGAGGTCCCAGACGCAGCCCCCGCAGCCAAAAGGGCATGAGCCCCAGAGAGCCAGAGGCAACAGGTAGCCAACCCCGCGAGGGCGTGGCCGCTCCCGTACGAGCCAACACCAGGTCCCCTGGGACCCCAGGCGACTGGGTGTGACCAGCCCCCGGTAGAGAGCCCCATCCACGCCGGAGAGGCCCGAGCCCCCCCCCCATGCCACCACCCCGAAGAAAGGGGCCAGCAACCATGCCCAGGAGACCAACCGCACCCAGGACGGAGCAGCAAGTTACTTTACATTCCCCGGACAGAGAATGCCTTAATATCTTCATTAAAAAGAATCACTTTCTAAACTAAGTTTACTAGTGGTTGTTGCGTATCTGACCTGGGTTCATTAGCTTCTTGATTTCCAGAACCCTCTTGTATTTTAATCTGCTTATGCTGCCACATAACTGTGCCCAGTCCCATCTCTTTGTTTTAGCGTGAGAGACTCCACCCCCCCCCAGATTGGTTGTGATTATGCCGATTTAAATCCTCGAGGTGGCGAGAAACTTCACAAGGTCTAACAGCTCTCACTTCCATCAAATCGAACCTCCCACCTTGTTAGTCACTACGGCTACAATGAGTCATTTCTAAATCAATGGGTATCATTTATATACATACATAACTAGAATCCATTTTCTTTAGCGAAAAGAAATATTTTAAAATCCCCACTAGGGGAACAAGAGCGCCATTAATCTGACACAAAGTACTGGCTTGCTAGGAAATGCTAATGTATATGAGTGATTTAGAGGGAAGTCAACTGGAGGCTTGTCCTTCTGGGAAACTCTGTATTGAAGTGTGATTTGTTTTGCAGCTGATAACATGCTTTCCAGCCAATTGTAAATCAGTCCTCAGCAAGTCTAATTCAATCATTGTCTTTAGCAAGACATTCTAAACAACCACGCACAAAAAAATGCATGAATCACACCAAGCCATTAAAAATAATACTCTACTTGTCCAAACGACAGATCGAGCAGTTAGGCTAAGAGGATTGCGTTCGTTGGATCCATCTCTGTTCTCCTCAATACATTTAGACCTTAAAATCCCCCTCTAGTGGAAACTCATTCTTATTTTTCATCCTCTTTAATATTTTAGTGATGCTAAGTAATTTGTTCAGTCCCACAAAAGGAGGATCCTCCTGAGACTGAATCTACAATCCACTGGTTGCTAAAGCTGTGTTTGTAAGTACAATCTCATCTGCTGCCACTGTTACTTAATTGAGCTGCATTTATCACTGAAAAGCGGAATTTGCTTAAAGAACTAATGCATCTATTCAATAATCAAGTAAACTGGCATGTAAATGCCTATGGTGTTACAGAGTCTTATGATACATTTGTACAATTCTTTGAATCAATGATACTAATAATGTACCATAACGGGAATATCCACTTAGCTTATTCTGTTACTGAAACTGTGTGCTTGGCCTCTGTGAGCACCTGCCTTCAGTATGCCTGTCAAAATACTGACGGATTCCTATCAGTCTGTTCAATTTTGGTATTTGGGACATACAATTGAACAGCTGACACTGAAATAGTAAGGGAGGGCTGATGAGAGATTTAAAATGATGAGATGTGAGAGTGTGTCTTATTTATGATGTGCGGTCTGACTGTGTTGCAATTATTTTGTTTACAAATCACCTCCCTCTAAGAATTCATATAATAAAAATGCAAAATATCGGGCGGCACAGTGGTGCAGTGGTTGGTACTGCAGCTTCGCACCTCTGGGACCAGGATTCAAGTCTTTGCCAGGGTTCTGTGTGTGTGGAGTTTAC
This sequence comes from Isichthys henryi, assembly GCA_026776945.1. Classification (NCBI taxonomy): domain Eukaryota; kingdom Metazoa; phylum Chordata; class Actinopteri; order Osteoglossiformes; family Mormyridae; genus Isichthys; species Isichthys henryi. The sequence continues at coordinate 8,068,865 of JAODJX010000042.1, forward strand.
ATATTTTCCCTGTATTTCCATGGGGTTTCCCCATAGTCACAAAATATGCTATGGTGAATTGGAGGTGCCAAATTGTGTGTGTGTGTGTGTGTGTGTGTGCGCGAGCGGGTACCTGTATACCTATCCTTATGGGGACACAATGTCCCCATAACGTGATAAATATAGTTTTTTTTTTACCTTATGGGAACCAGTTCTGCCCCCATAAGGGAAAACTCTATTTTATAAAAATCAGTGACTGCTATAAAAAAAACTAAAAATGCAAAAACTCTTGTATTTTGCTTGGTTACTTATGGTTATGGTTAGGGCAGGGTGGGGGTTAAGATTGTCATAGTTAGCGTTAGCATTTTTCCCATAGAAGTGAATGAGCGGGCCCCATAAGGATAAGTATATCCTACATGTGCGTGCGTGTGTGTGTGTGTGTGTATGTGTGTGTGTGCCCTGCAAAAGGCTGGTGTCCCATCATGGGCTGTAGCATCTAGGATAGATTCTGGACCTGAAAAGCAGGTATAAAAAAGCGGCAGATGGATAGAAAATGCTGTTAAATTGTGAGCTAGGTTGGCCACAATTCTGAATTTGCATGGCAACTGAAACGTGTTTTTATTTATTAATTTTTTTTTCCCAAAATGGCTTTCTAAAACCCAGTGTCACGATCAGCGAGGAAGTGAAGCGGCGATCGTGTGGGCAGGTGGTCAGGGAACAGGCAGACTAGGCGAGATCGGGGTAAACTAGGGGTTTAATAACGGAATCGGGAGCAGGGAACATCAGACACAGGAATATCATCCACCAAACCACAACTAACCACACTGAATCCACAATGACAGACAAGGGAAACAGGCAAGACCAGGACTTAAATACAACAGGACAAAGCAAACTAATCAGACACAGCTGGGTACAATCAGGGAATCACACGTGGGTAACCAGGGGGCGTGGCACACAGGAGGATCGGACGATCAGGGCATGACACCCAGCCACTTATTTTTAATTATCTGGTCTCTATTTTTATAACCTTATATTCAATCATGAAACTTGTTGAACAGTGTGGAGGACATCTTGGGCATTTCAGTGATGCCACTTTTGTTGGGGTGGCACCAAGACAACTTAAGCACTGCCTTTTTAAAATGCCTTATACAAATGTTAAACACATTTTTTTTCTGCTGGGAGGATAGGGTTCATGTTTAATTGGAATTAGTGTAGGAGGTAATGTCTGTGACAATGAAAATACACAGAGACAAATGGCAAAATAAAAATGGCAGAAGAGGAAAATCCAATTCTTCAGTCAGCGACACGGAAGTGACTGCAGCTCAACTTCACCGTCAGATAGATCAAAGAACTGAGCTGGAATATTCTGCAGGGCCTCTCAATCTCCATAATAAAGATACAAAAGTCCTCCCCCGTGCAAATGAAACAGTCTTTTTGCCACAGGAACTGCGCTGTGGCAGAAGGTGTCTGTGTAAGACAAACTCAGAAGTGGGTTCTGTCAGCAAACACAAAGGAACGGAAAAAAATATATATATTTTATAAGTAGAACTTCCGGATGTCAAAGGTGACACATGAGATCCCCTGGAAGAAAATACACACAGTGCAGTACAATCTATTTGGGAATAAAAATTGTCAAGACAGAGAGTTTCACAGTGGCAGTGAGAAGACTGAAAGAGAAAGTGACATAACGAGGACCTTAAAGAAACGATCAGTTAAAATGATATCAGCCAGAAAATTGACTGGCCAGACCAGCACTGCATTCTGCCTGGACCCCCAACCCCACTACCACTGCCTGACCTACAGCTTTCCCATGCATGTAACTGAAGTGCACAATAAACACGCCCCCCAATCACGCAATTCCTGAAAAGTAAAGAGCTCAGACAAGAGATTATCAGCCAGACACAGTTCCTGCTGCAGAGGAGTGCAACAGCACCACTAAAGTTTAAAGCCAGCACAAATATTGCTATGGCACTTTCTGGGAAGAAGTCTGCCTTCCTGGAAAGCCTGATGAGACAATACAGGTAGGCTGGCATCCTGGTGACACCAGAATACATCACACAAGGAGAAAATAAAATCTCTATTTGTTTTTGATGTGCATCTGCTTTGTAACATGTGATTTCTGCGACAGGCTCATCACGACCTTGTACTAGACAAGCAACTATAGAATGTCCTATGGAAGATGAATGAATAAAGTATGCAATTGCAATACACACACACACACACACACACATATATATATATACAGTATATATATACAGTATATATATATATATATATATATATATATATATATATATATACAGTATATATACATACAGTATATATATATATATATACACATGTGTACATATGTGTACATATGTGTATGGTGTGTGTGTGTGTGTGTATTGCACACATACTGTATATACATGGGGCTGGAATATGGCTGAATTCAAAAAAGAAATTGTTTCTTAAAAATAGTGTGTGTGTGGGTTTGCATAGATCACATTTGGGGACAAAAAAGTGCAGTAAAACCTAAAACTTCATTACTTTTGGGGAGACTTCTTCAGGTCCCCATTTGATAACCTCAATTTTATAAAAATCTGTGAATGCAATCAAAAAAGTCTTGTATTTTGGTTGGTTGCTTATAGTTAAGGTTAGGGTTGGGTTAGGCTTAAGAGTGTCATGAATGGGTTTTCTCCCATGGCAAATAATGGAAGGTCCCCATCTATATAGGCACACAACCATGTGTGAGTGTGTCTCTGTGTGTGTATATTAAGGGTTAGGGGTTAGGGTTACGGTCACAGTTGCCAGTATTTTAAAAAAAATATATAGCAGGGGTTTAAAAAAATACAGAACAAACACAGTGCTTCCCCATCTGAAAAAGGCTGGCAGTTGTGCATAGTGGGATTACTGGGCGTGAGTGACAGTGACACCTGGGGGCAGCAGTTCAGCTAGTGTGGATTCACCGTTTATTCAATTCAGTTAGAGATCAAAATGGTTATTTTGCTGTCCAGCTCTCCTCCTCGCTCCTTCCCAAAGGCACCAATAAAATTTCCTCATTCCATTCTCCTAATACTTGAGTCCACACTGACATTCATTACAAAATCTGTAGTTTTTAGAACAAGGATATTTTATTAACCCCTGTGGGTAAATGGTCTTTGCTATACATGAGACTCAAAGGCAGGCAAGAGGAATCTTGGAATCACAGCCATCTTGTGGCACACTGAGAACTGGGGGGTTAAGGACCTTGCTCAATGGCCGACAGACATGTGACTATCCTGCCAAGGTCAGGCTTGAACCAGCCACCTTCTGATCACAGGTAGGGAAGCTTCGCCTGCTGAACTCTGCGATTTCATAGTCACAGCTTTCTGGGTTGCTCAGTCTTGTGGGAAACCTCTGCACTTTCAATCATTCCCTGACTAGGGTCAGGCTTATCTCTGAAGGATACAGCCTCCCATAGAGTAAAGGAAAACAAGTGGTCTTTCATTTAATATTTCAGCCACCATTGAGATTCTGCTCTGTTCGTATGCCTTTGACCTCTGGACCAGGGGTTGTTCTAGGTTAAGAGGAAATCTGAGTCGATGAGTCCGTGCTTCTCCTTTCCTTCCATTCATAATACATTAGTGGATTTAGTGGTTCAACAAATCCACAATATACATTATACACACACCGATCAGCCATAACATTAAAACCACCTGCTTAATATTGTGTAGGTCCTCCTCATGCCACTCTCTGTCATTGAGATGTGGACTCCACAAGACCGTTGAAGATGTCATTTCATATCTAGCATCAAGACATTAGCAGCAAATCCTTTATATCCTGTAAGTTGTGAGGTGGGGTTTCCATAGATCAGATCTGTTTGTGCAGCAGATCCCACAGATGCTCCATTGGATTGAGATCTGGGGAATCTAGTGGCCAAGTCAACACCTTGAACTCTTTTTCATGTTCCTCAAACTAACCTGAACAATTTTTGCAGTGTGACAGAGCGCATTATCGTGCTGAAAGAGGCCACTGCCATCAGTGAATTCTGTTGCCATGAAGGGTGTACTTGACCTGTATCATTGTTTAGGTAGGTGGTATGTTTCAAAGTAACATCCACACGAATGCCCAGGCCCAAGGTTTCCCAGCAGAACATTGCCCAGAGCATCACACTGCCTCCATTGGCTTGCCTTCTTCCCATAGTGCATCCTGGTACCATCTCTTTCTCAGATAAACGATGCACATGCACCTGGCCGTCCACTGGTCAGCAGTGGACAGATGTCAGCATGGTGTCTCTGACCAGTCTGCGGTAACACGGCCCCATACACAACAACCATGTGTTCTGACACCTTTCCACCACAGCCAGCATTAACTTTTTCACTTTGCGTGCACTTAGCCCTCCTGTAGGATCGGACCAGATGGGTTAGCCTTTGCTCCCTATGTGCACCAATGAGTCTGTGGCATCCATGACCCCATTGCCGGTTCACCGGTTGGTCTTCATTGAAACATTTTTGGCAAGTACAGGCAGTCCCCAGGTTACAAACGAAATCTCTTCCCGAAGTCTGTCTTTAAGTTGAATTTGTTGGTAAGTCGTGAAAATAGTAATATAGTAAATATTGTACTACTAATGATGCAGTAATAATAAAAGTGACTGTGTATGGTACTGTACTGTACCCTGCGCTAATGTAATGTTCCCATGAGCATCAAAAAGCAGTGTATTCATTTGTTATTACAGACCATTATATTTAACCCAAATTTTTAATACAATAAGCTTTATGGCAGTCTGTTTGGAAGTACGAGAGGTCCATAAGTCGGACATTCGTAACCCAGGGACTGCCTGTATTGACCGCTGCATAACGGGAACACCCCACCAGACCTGCCATTTCAGAGAAGCTCGGACCCAGTCCTCTAGCCATCACAATTTGGCCCTTGTCACAATTGTTCAGATCTTCACACAACACACCCATTTTTCCTGCATCCGGCACATCAGTTACAAGAACTGACCGTTCACTTTCCTAATATATAATGGCACCATTGACAGGTGCCATTATAACAAGATAATCAATGTTATTTAGTTCACCTATTCAGTTTACGGCTGTTACGGCTGATCAATGTATAAAGAACAAAACATGACTACGAAGGATTCGGGACTTTGCTACAATCATCCGTGGCTGATGCCTCACTACTCCCACCCCGACACCACCAAGGCTCCGGACACACACCCCAGCATGAGCCCAATGATCTAATGACACTTGTTGGTAGAAAGTGGGCTGGCTTTAAATGCTTCTTTTCTCGATTACTCCTCTGTAGAACAATCCTGTCAAAGGCAGAACATTCCTTTTAGCTGTCATAGGAAGAAAAGAGGCGCTTAGCAGTAAGAGGGAC
>JAODJX010000042.1:8082925-8096810 GCA_026776945.1 Isichthys henryi
GACATGGGGAGAACATGCAAACTCCGCACACATGTGACCCAGGCGGAGACTCGAACCCGGGTCCCAGAGGTGTGAGTCAACAGTGCTAACCACTGCACCACCATGCCGCCTCTAATTAGGTAAAATATAAAAAAATTACTGCAGATAGATGAGAAATAGGAGCCATTCTCACTTGACTTTCTACCATTGGAAACTGCAGGCTCACGCTTGTCTGCCTGATCTTCGTGATGTGCGGCCCGACCCTGTATTTGGGTTTCAAAGCTGACGGTAAAAGTTAAACCATATCGTACTTTACAAAATAAGTGCGCTTTTCCATTTTCAGGGAGAGCGGGTGACTCATTTTCATCTCTTACCCTTTAAAACAATCAAATCCTTCCTTTTTTGCTTCTTAATGTGCTCTTCTATTACAGTAATAACCGTACAATAGAGGATTTGGCATGAAGTAAATCTTGGGATTGAGGAAACAGCTTAAAATAAACGCATTACATATGGAGATATACACTTTCACCGATGAAAGTTTGTTTGCTTAGTAGTAGCTTAAACTCTGAATTCGGGTGAGCCTGATAAATGACCCAACAAGAAAGTTTTTAAGAAACTGGGCTTCCATACCCCAGATGAGGCCCTCAGGTGCTGATTCAGTGTCTGCTTGGAGTTTGGAACTGGGCCCTCTCTCTCCTCCAGCATTTATTCCTGTTAGCAATCCCACTTTAAAAACTACTATATTAGTAATGCAATTAGTGGGAGAGAATGGTGGAGCACCGTGTGAAGCAGACTGGCCCATTATGCCATCATCCCTGTGTGTTCAGCTGGCATGCCAGCATGGAAGCGAGTTAGGTAATAAATTTGACAGGAGCCAATGTTTTCAGACTGAAAAGGAGACCTGTCCACTGCACGTCGTCTTTTTTACCAGTGACAGGAACTGCAAACGCAGCCGCAGCCTGTTGACTCAATCGATCGGGTGCATGGTCTGAAATGCTTATCTGATTTAAACAGCTTGCATCACTCATACAAGTCAACTGAGATTTTACTCGCCGAATACACTAGAAGGACACTCCAGCGCTGTCAAGATGTGAGCAGAATCAATGCAGCATATTATCAGATACCAAGTAAATTAGTGCACTTTGGCAGTGCGTGCAGGATAACAGATATTTCTGTGGGAAACCCAAGCTGACAGCAGCTGCGATAATTACAGAATCTTTAAATCTTATAGGATCCACCTTGGTAATAACAGTTTATTATCTCTTAGCAATGTGGGTGGCACTGTGGCCTCTCGCTTCCAGGTTTAGGAATTTGAATTCTATCTCAGCTCTGTTCGCATGCATTTTGCACCTTCTTTATTCCAAACACACATGCTCAGATGAATTTGAGTCTCTAAAGTTACCTATAATGTGTAAGTATACATGCAGTATAACGGACTGGAATCCCATGCATTGTGTTTCATGTCTTTGTGGGACGCGCTCCACCCTCAAAATAACTGTGTACCACATAAGCAGAGTAGACGCTTCGTGGATAGCTATCTACAAGTAGCGACACTACTAGCGTAACTACTTATTTGATAGCTTAACAGTAGCTCCTTTTAAAACACTGTAGCTTTACCAGTAATTATTTTTATCATAAGTAGCGATGTAGAGTGGCAAAATGTTACATTGTTTTTTTTTTCTGTGCAAAGTCTGGTATTTTTCCATTGTCTTTTTTCCCCTTTTTTTCCTCTTTCTCTTTTTTCCTTTTTTCCCCTTTTTTTCTCTTTTTTCCTTTTTTCCCTTTTTTTCCACTTTCCCTTTTTTCCCCTTTTTTTCTCTTTTTTCCCATTTTTTTCTCTTTTTCTATTTTCCCATTTTTTTCTCTTTTTCTTTTTTCCCTTTTTTTTTCTCTTTTTTAATTTTCCATTGTCAAGTCTATCATTTCTGATTGCTGTTGAATTCACAAAGTGGCACTTTCACTAAGGCCACGGAGCCCTTTGCAGTAAATTGTGCAAAGGCGCATCCCAGCACTCAGTAGCCCACCGAAACATCTGAAGATGGGGTCAGATGAGTCAGATGCAGAGCCTGGCAAAGATGGATGCGGGAACCCACAGCCAGATTTATCGACATATATGATGTTTAAATTCATATTCTGTTTGTTGTGGAACACACTGCATGCAGAAAGAAATTCATCTTATTTTTAACATAGTCTTCCACATTTTTCTATTTAAACGCTTTGAGAATAGAATTCAGCACAAATATTTGGCATTGCCGCTTAAAGTTGGTTTGGTGTCGTTAGCTTATTTTTCTCAGTAGCTTGTAGCGTTTTATTAAAACCGCTTCATTAAAAGAGCAGCTTTGCTGTAGCTTAACTATGTTTAATAATGGGTAGTTTGTAAAGATACCATTTTAAAGTAGCTTCCCCAATGCTGATGGATACTTTCAGTATTCAGATAGGGATTGTCTTCGGTGCTGTTTTACACAAGGGGAAATTATTTATTCGACAGAAGGGTGTAATGCGAAACCAATTAATTTAGCATATAATCCCATGGTAGCAACATTAAATTAACTTGGATGTTTTTTTTTGGTATGTCAGGTATGGTGGAGACAGGTATGTGCACATGCATATGATTAATTTTCTTATTGTTTTTCCCTTCAACTGTCCCAATTTAATTAGCTACCGTATACGCCTTTGTCTTGCCGCAATTTCTTTCGCCTGCAAATAATCTTGCATAATTGTAAAAAAAAAAAATATGACACAAGTATGTTAATTTTCCAGGGAAAAAAATCTCACAGAAATCTTTCATAGTTTTTGAGTTATTGATTTGTTTACAGCGTAATGCTTAATAAAATCTTCAATTAAAATTTGTGATGGTTAAAACTCTAAAATCTCTAGGAGGAATAACTGGAATAATACTGTACATGTCAGTCAGATGAACACATGAAGCGCATCCCCAGTTTGCATTAATACCTTTTCTACAATGCTTCACTGAAAAGATTAAGCACATTACAAACCCAATGGCTATGTAATTTTACAAAAAAAAGGAAAACCATTATATGAACCATGAAACATCCATCGACCCATTTTCCATATCCATTTATCCTATGCAGGGTCACAGGAGTTCAGAACCAATCCTCAAAGCTAAGGGCGCAAGTCAGAGAATAATCCCAGACATGTTTTTTAAAACTATGATTTAAACATTTTAGCAGAAGCTCATTAAAAGTTATACATATATTGCAATTTTTGCACTGTACATATATTGGCAAATATTTTATATACAAAATTACTTAAGGGCTTAACAATGCGGAATGTTTGAAGGATCTGGCAGACTTTGGGTCACTGGCCCTGCTCATTATGCCTGACCTCCTGCCTTGTTATTGTCTGCTGCTTCGCAGGCAGGCAGGACAAATTTGCAGAGTGAATGGCAATCGCAGTCTGCTCTCGCCCGCAGCTTCTGCCGCTGTCTTTACGGGTGTCAGCAACGAATGGCAAATTCACAACCTGCCAAAGAGAAACTGATGAGAAATTAAGCTGTCAGATCGCCCCCTGCTTATTACAGAGTAACCCCCCGTCTGTGTTGATGATAAAAAAAGATTACTGAACGGTTATGTACATGCCGGAGATTAGGGAAGAAATCCATTAAATTCCTTGCTGACACATATTTTCACCAAGATCAATCCTCTTCTCAAAATGTATGCATTGCTTGTTAAATCTTTAATCCGGCCACCTCCCAAAAACAGATGGGAATGGCACTAAAATGTGTATGGGATTATGCAAGCTGAAGGACTGACCCTTTAAATCCTGAAGCACCCTCCTCAAAATTACTATTTCGTTATTTTATAAGTGCAAGAGATATTAAAATCTGCACTGCAGAAACAGCACAATAAACACCATGAGTAAGCAGGCAGTTTGTCACTGAGCCAGATGCCGATGAAGCGATACCTAACCCTTGGTACGAGCGTAAATTTAGGATGTAACTCCTCCTGTTCTGATACTCTTATATTTCTTGCTACTAAGTAAACTCGCATTGCTGTGCACATAGTAGAAAATACTGGCATTTTCCCTCCCATTGCATTTCCTATCTGTAGCCACATCTCTGTGGGGTTATTCCAAGCGATTGGCAAATCCGTAGCTGAAATGGATAAGATCCCATATTTTGTTAAATCTCCCTCAAAGCCCCTTTGCCACATTTCCGAGCTTTTCCCAGGGATTATGTCCCCGCTGCTGAACTGCACCTAGGTGCATCTGCAGAATGAGGCTTCTCCTGTAGAACGTACAATGACCCCAGTGAGCTCTGTGTGAGACGACACCCAAGGAATGATGGCATGGGGGGTGTCGAGGTATGGAGAGAGAGGACAGTGCACTGCAAGCTAAAATGGCAGTGCTAAGGAAGCACAGTTACATTACAACATAAAGCTGTCTAACTGTCTGATACATCCATCCATCCAAACCGCTTATCCCACTGGGTCGCGGGGGGTCCGGAGCCTATCCCGGAAGCAATGGGCACGAGGCAGGGAACAACCCAGGATGGCTGTCTGATACATGCAAGTTTAATTCCCTTAATTACTTAAGTTGTAAATATTACAGGTGATTTTCATAGTTTTTGAACAAGTTAGTCAAAACTATGGATCTAAATAAAAACACAACCCAAATGAAAATGGATGCATAGATGGAATCTGTCATTCACATAGGCCAAGTTCAACTGCATGGGCACGAGAGGCTCAGAGAGCAGAGAACCCTCATGAAGAGAAAAACCCAACCATTTCATGGTTTTTCAGCTCCTTCATCCTTCTTCTCAGCCACCATACCTGCAACGGGGAGCTTCGACCTTCAGAGGATAAGGTGTACGGCTTTGTTTTAGCTTTATACTACAGTTCTAAAAAATGCCTGAAGGAAGGAGACCAATTTGGTCTCCACGATCAGAAACAACTTCTAGGATGACTTACACATTGGCGGATATCCTAATAAAAAATAAATAAATCAGAATATTATGCATGCTGTCAATGGATTTAATTGTAGAGTATAGCAGAACAGAAATGATATCATACTTAGATTCTGTTGCTTATTTTCAGAGGAAATATCTGAAATGAATCCTGACACTGGAAATATCGCTGTATCTCAAGAATTAACAGAAGCTGGGAAAATTGACTTAGAAGCGTGGTCTTCAGCCAATGCTATCAGCAGAATCTCTCCACCATGACTAAATCTAAAGATGATTGAAATCACGGACGTTAACCGATGACAGCCACCTTAAAAACAAGCTCAACTGATATCAAGAACCATTGAAGCTTGGATTATACTATGTTTTTGACTAGGAGGAAGAAATAATGGAGGTAATGGAATCATTCTAGCGTGACAATGATTCAACGCTGAAGGAATTTCACCGAGCCCCGAGTGGTGCAGCAAAGCTTCCTTTCTCAAAATTGAATTTTCTGCATCGTGCGGAACCCCTTAAAGATCCTGAGTGTTAGATAAGGATGGCAGCACAATTTCAAACTTTTACGTCAATCGGTTGCTGGGAAGCATTAAAGGAGAATTCGATGATGACAAAGCTGAATTTTTGAATTGAGTTTAGTGATTAATTGTCATTGTTGATACACCACAGCACACAGTGCACAACGAAATGCGTTCTCCGCATTTAATATGTGTCCATGTGACATAGCAGGGGGCAGCTAATTTGGCACCCGGGGAGCAGTGCATGGGGATGGTACCATGCTCATTGGGGATTCAAACCTGTAATCTCTCAATTACAAGTGTGGGTCCCTAACCAATAAGCCACCACCATCCATCCACCCATCCATCCATCCATCCATTCATTTTCTGAAACTACTTATCCTGACCAGGGTCATGAGGGGTCTGGGCTCTATGCTGGTGGCTAGGGGCACAAAGGAGGGATGATGCAATAATTATTAATGAATACAATTACCTGAATTAATTAGATCATCAAGTTAATAAATTGAATTAATTTATTTTGTTGATCAAATTAGTAATATATATGAGTATGACAAGCTAATAAATAAATACATAATGAACAGGAATGGACAACGAAATTATTGCTGGTTTACATCCCAGAAAAGGACGGGTTATGTTGCTTTTCCTTTGTTAAGAAAGCTACAGTCCTGCAAAATGAATTTAGTATCTTGACATACACCCTTTTCTGGACAACAGACCACCAGCCAAAAAAAACCCCGTGGCTATGGTGCATAAAGTACTTTAATTCTCAAATAAACCAGTCAAATTAACCTTACAAACCATGCAGTATGACAAACAGTTTCACTTCCATGCTAGGGGATACTGTTAAATTCCCATGAATGGATAAAACAGTGCAAAGAATTGGAAGCCTTGAAGGGGTGTGCATTCCTGAAGGAGCCCTCAACTTCTGAGGGAGCCTCAACCTGATGGTGGAGCTAAGGATGGAATACAGGAATACCGAAGCAAATGAAATGTGAAGTGGCATTTAAACACAGCCTGGGGGATTCTAAAAGGAGACGGATGGGCCAATTAAACCTTCCTGGTGTAACTACAGGCAATTTCACTGAACTCCATTTTCTGACGATGATAACCAGCTTGAATTTTAAATTCCTATTTAAATATATGATTTATGAAAAGGAGAAATAGTAATTGTTTGTTTTTGTTTATTTTTGTAGCATGTCACTTAAATCGGAGATAGTTATATAAACAAAAACTTAGTCACATCTTCCGGAAAGTAGGTTGCAAGGACACATTTTAATACATTTTAATACCCAGACCAAAAGCATTAATTACAGCTTGTAAACCTTTAATTTGCAAATCTTTCCTGTTAAATATGCATACTGGCTGAGAGTTGATGACACATTCTACATTTTTGGTAAAAGAAGAGACTGTGAAGCACATCTTGAAGGTCATTGCAAAGTCCCCAAGTCAACCATTGTTGCATGTCTAATATAATTAAAACTTGGTTGTTGCTAGTAAGATGTCTATTGTCACCACCTGCTTGGACAAATGCACGGCTATTTAGATCTCATCTCATTCATACATTTAGCTGAAGTTCATACCCAAAGTGACTTACATGCCCATTAGAGGCAGCATCAGTGCATTAGTGTAGTTAAACATGCATGGAAGGATCATTATCACAGTGCAGTACTTGCCTCCCAGATACATGTCACGGTCGCCTAACCGCTTATCCACCGATCTGTTAAATCCAACAAAGGATTTTCGTATTTATGCACGTCACTTGGGTATTGCTGTGAGAAAAGTGTATCTTTGTGTCATTTCTCAGAATAGAAAATAATATGGGAAATGGAATCCAGTACAATTGAATTATCCATCCATCATCCAAACACTTATCCTTAGCAATAACGCTTGTAGCCTATTCCAGGCCCAGGGCTATGGATGGAATCAGGGTAAAGCCCTTTACTTGACAGAGCTGGGATTGAAACCCCCAACCATGAAGGCACAGAGGTAAGTAGTTCAGATCCAGAAAGCAAAAATCCAGGCCAAGATTTTGTTTATACCAACCAGCTGAGTATAACAAGTCACAGTCACAGAGTACTGAACTGCTTTTAGCGTTACACAACTTTTCCAGTCTTGGAATCTTGTTGCTCCTATCTCGACGTTTTTGAAATGTGTCGCTGGCATTAAATTCAAACTGAGCGTATATTTCCCATAAAACAAAATTTCTCAGCTTCAACATTTGATAAGTTTTTGCTCTATTTTTAATTAAATGATTTGCAGATCACTGCAAAGTACCAGTGTAGTGTTGGTCTCATGCACCATGGCTGTCGATCCCACCAGACTGATGAATTATCTTGTATTCTATAGAGAGCCGGTTAATGGGAAAAATAGGCCCTAGAGGTGGTATTGCAGGGTTAAGCCTGTAGCCAAACTTCTGCCTGATTTCTGTGCTCCTGTTTATCCTGACTTAATTTATTCAAAGACTCAAGTGAAACTGCAGCTTCTGGGGTTACTGATTATACGATGTGTTGACAAGGTGAGTCTAGACCTCGCCAGAAGTAAACAGGCTCGTTGCGATTTCCAGCATGGTTTCTCTGCCATATTCCATGTGTCAATGGACGTAATCGACAAACGAAAAAGTAATAAATGAAACGTAAAATTAAGTTACATTCGCGATGCCACTCATCACTGCCGCATGCCCAGTGTGTGGGCGCCACTTATCTTGCCTTTACGAGGAGATTTATTTTTGGCTTTTTCAGGACCTCAATATGTGAGACCAGAAAGTAACTGAGTAGAGTCCAGAGGATGAATAATTTGATGAAAAAAAATCCTATTTCAGGAGTGGAGAAACAGAGAAGAACCGCCCCCTTACCATGCAAACACAATGGTCGTGGTTACTTACAGCTCAGAATAATGGTGAACAGACTTTCGAGAAAAGTCATACATTTAATGGACAGCTTGACTAATAACTCACCAGTGGGATAATTTCGGACACTGTAAGTGTTTAGAAGCCGAAGGCAGTGCTGAGGTAGAGTACATGCTGACCCCAAAAGCACCATGGAAGGGACAAGCTACCTCAAAAGTTGGAATACATCTCCCTTCACTTTGAATATCTTCTTGTTAAACTAGAACTTCAATTTTTTGTTGAAGAACATTTAAAATGTAGACTTGTTTCATCATCATCATTAAATAATAAAAAAATCTGAATCCAGAGGACAATTATTTTTGAAATCGTTTGTTGTGTTCTTAATAATGAAGGTTTTATGAATCCTCTCTGTGCCACTTTTGCAAAAGTCATTGTTGTATCTGCAACACCAAGAATATCGACCCTAACAGCATGTTCACTGGGCAGACGTCTATCAAAGAACCTTCCGGAGTTGCTGCAAAAAAAGCAGCCAGCACAGTAGTGGCTGCTTATGATGCCACAGAAAACCTGCAGACAACTTGACACCAAAGGGATCTGGAATAAAGTGTGTTGCCTACTGATGGCTGTTTCCTCAGTTGCACTTCTACCTTAAACGGGAAGTGCCAACCCGCACCAGTATGAAAGATCCCAGAAAATAAACAACACTGAAACACCATGAACTTGTCATATTCTGACGAGAAAAGGAAATATTTAAAATTAGCCAAACATTTTTTTCAGTGTGCCCCAATTTTACTCAAATCAATTTACAATTTAGTGATCATTGTTGACACACCACAGCACACAACAGCAAAATGTGTCCTCTGCATTTAACCCATATGTGACATAGCAGGGGGCAGCTAATTCAGCACCTGTGGAGCAGTTCTTAGGGGCGGTACCTTGCTCAGGGTACCTCAGTGGTGCCTTACAGGTCAGGGATTTCAAACTGCAATAATTGAATTATAAGGGCACCTCCCTAATCATTAAGCAACCACTGCCCAAGCTTTCTTAGTCTCACAATATCTATATCACATGCTTGAGAGCCAAAGTAATAAGCATTCATTCTTAAGTAACTGTCATTTCGTGTGAGCAGCTTTTAGACTTATTCTCAGGCGGGATCAGGATGTTGGGAGGTTTCCCTCAGGTGTAGTCCTTTGTATGCGGCTGTGCTTTCAGACATCTTCTGAAAGGACTGTTGAAATAGAGCAGGTTGTCAAAGGATTAGCCTCCAAAATCTAGCAATTCACCACAAGTGCCCATGGTAACTCTGTTTGTGCAAAAGCATTGAAAAGGACAGGAGTTCAACCTGAAAAAGAGAAACACCCTGAGTGTCACATCTCAGACTCAGAGCTTATGGATAAAAACGCATTTATTGGCCTTCACTAAAACACTAAAACACAGCCCCCCAAACTTGGGCCATCTATCCATCACGCTAGGTCTTCCATCCACTGACCCCTGAGACCTGAAAACAGCTTGTTGTAGGGAACTGGTAGCCAAATGGGACTGGGGCCGCTGACTGGATTACAGCTCCTAGAGGGGCAGCACGTGAAAGAGATTCAGGCACAGGGGGCAGGAAAATCCAGATCAAGCTCCAAAAGTGAGCTCATTTTGAATCAGACTCTGTGCTCTATGCCCAATACTCACCGCTCTGTTTAAATAAGGTTGAGATCGAATTGCTACTGGCTCAAAACAAGATCCTTCAGCTGGCTTAATTTCCTAGTTAATCAGGAACTAATCGAACTAAGGAACTAATCCTCTGTGTCACTGATCCAGTTTTCCATTTTTTTTTTTATTCTGCTGTTTGTTGTTATTCTTTAATGTGCCAACAGACAATGAGATTGCAAAAACATCTGGCACCAAAACATGATGTTAAGGTTCCATCCATACATCTGTCCATCCATTTCCCATAACCTCTTTCCCAGTATAGGTTCACATTAATCCTGGAGCCTATCCTGGAATCACAGGGTGTGAGGCAGAAGTCAAGTAAAATATACAATTCATTTTTTCAATGTGACAATATGTATTTTCTCAAGTTGTCAAGAAAATAAAGAATCACATCGCATCATTCTATGACAAACTGTTGAAAATGCATAAGACTTTTCATGCTGTTCTGTTTACAGATGAAAGCATTTGTTCTGGTGCTCTGAAGCAATTATTTACTAATGCTTACAATTTAAGGAACATTCGTTAAATTCTTTAGTCTTTTGCCAGTGAGCTAAATAATGTACAATCATAAGGGCATTAATCTGTGAAGAGGGTCAGTGGCTGAAATTTTCTGGGACGCGTCATCATAGACAGTAGTACACAATATACAACTAGGAATCAGGAAACAGTGTCTTTACTTCCTCAGATGCTTTAGGAGCATTCAGGCAACACCAGCAGCCCTCCGTAGCTTCTACAGATGCATGATGGAGAATATGCTCACTGGATACATCACACTGCGGAATGAACACTGCCCAGCTTGGGGTCTGCAGAAAATTGGAGAGGGTAACATAGATGCTTCAGCTTTCTCCTGGACACATCTGCCTTCTGCTCATGACATTTACACCATACTCCAACACACAGAACACAATCAAGTGCTCCAATCACCCTGCACATCCACTATTCACACTCGTCCCTTCTGGCAGAAATATGAATGAAACACAAGTTTCAGAAATAGATCCTACCTGCTTGTTCAGTATTATTCATTTCAGTTTATCCTCTGTGTCACTGATCCAGTTTTCCATTTTTTTTTTTATTCTGCTGTTTGTTGTTATTCTTTAATGTGCCAACAGTCTGCAGGAGGCCTGCAAATAGACATCATTTTGTATCTATTGAAACAAATGAAAGAAATAGCATAATGTAGCATCAATTTTTATTTCTCCTCAGCCAATACCTTTATCCCAAGTGTCCTTAGGTCAAGTACTTTTCTCTGTGGCACCACGGCAGGATTTGAAAAGGCAAACACTTATGGTACTGTTAATGTAGGTACCTATTAAAATTTAAGCTATATACTTCTGTTCTGATCTCTGGCTTACCAAGAATGTTCTTTTTAACATCTATTTCAAATAAACATACATGCTTATAACCCTTCCCAGGCTATACCCCAGCCTTGTGCAATATGCTGCCTGCGATAGGATTCTACCCCCGCATGACAGTGACCAGGATATTTTAGACATGAGTTAAACAATAGTCCTGAGATGGCGTGTTAGTGTACAGTAAAAAGAGTCTGCTAATCCCTTGCAGCATTCAGCTTCAAAAGTCTTCAAAGGGGGTGTGTCCTATTTTTGCTTGGCTTCTGGGGTCATTCATATGTCCAGGGAACCATGTGCTGTGCAGTGGTGGACACAGCTAACAGAAAAGTTACCTCCGATTGTCACATCCTGCCCGCTAAATCCACCTGACCCTCCTGTCTCCTCCCTAGTGTGGCCCTAACAATGCCTGTTACTCATTTGTCTTACCTCTTGTTCCTGACCCTTGTGTTAATCCCTCCCAGCTGCCTCTTGTTAGTCTGGTATATACATGCTTCCCAGTTCTGTGTTCCTCAGTCCAGCCATTGACGCCGTACCCTTGTGTTGCCTGTGCCCTGCCTTCCTGTGCTCTTCCCGTTTTCATCCCTCACGATTTGGTTTCTCTCCTGTTTTATGTTCTGTGAGTTATAAAGGAAAATAACCAAGGGGCTAAGCAGGATTTCTTGCTTAGCTGAATAACTTGTATTTAAGGTGGTCTGGGCTAAATGTAAGTGAACAAGGATAAAGTCCATTTAAACGAGGGTACCTTAAATCTGACAAGTTATGCCGCTAAGCAAGAAATCCAGCTTTGTGATACATGCCTCAGTTCACTGCTTAGCCTATTTTAAATGGACTTTGCTCACTCATATTCAGCCCAGACTACTTTAAATGTGATATAAGTTATCGACCAATCATGTTTTGTGTTTACACATAGTTAGCTAACAGCATGCCAGGCAAACTGTTGCAGAAATGCTCACAGACCATAACAAATATGCATGATTTTAGGATTTACAAATGTTTTTAAATATTAAACCTATTTACTTTACCTGCGAAAAATGTTACTGGATTTACAGTTGGTGAGACAAAATTTAGAGGAAGCTAATTGGTCATGTAACGGTGGTGCAGGGAAACAGGCGCGGGAGTCCAGGAGTATAGGGTAACTCACGAGATTTATTTGGGACGAAACACTCAGGAACACAGAAAAGCTCGCAATGCTAATACGCTAATGACCAGACTGGTGAAAGACTCACAAGAAAGCACTTAAATACACAGAATCGATTAGACAAGACTAGATATAGCTGGTAACCAGGTGGATTTCTCATGAGGTAACCGAGGAAGCATGGTACACATGAGGAACAGCACGATTGGGACATGACACACTACTAGTTTTCAAAGTTAGTACAAATGGTAATACGCTAACGGAAAAGTTAGCTTTGCTAATTTGCAGATAACAGAACTCTCCTCACCACTGGTCCTGTGCTCATACTTGAATGATTCTTTGTTTCTGTACTGTAAGTACTCAGGATTATAGCTTGATCATAATTATTGTCAACTCTTGAACTTCTGTAAGGGTATCTCCTGGAGTATTGCAGATATAATACCAAACAACCATGATCAATGGTGTGGTTTCTCAAGAACATTAACATTCAGTGAGTCCAGGGGTCACTGAGCGAAATATTTTCCAATATTCAAAATGTAAGCTTTTCAAAGATCAATTACTCTTTTTGGTCACGCTATAGGCAGAATGGTGGCTCTGAGGTTAGGCATCTGTGCCAGCAATTGGAAGGTTTGAATCCTGTGAATGCCTGGAGAAAACCTACTCTTTTAGGCCCTTGAGCAAGGCCCTTAACCTGTAATTGCTTTGTACTGGGTTTGACATTAATTTCCTGCTTTATAAGGAGGTCCTCTGACTTACAGGGGAATTTGGGGGTTGGTGGCAGGATTGGCACTCCAGCCACTGGAAAAAAAAACTCACACTAGTCCATTTGGACAAGTGTGGTGCGGAGGTATCACCCACTGCAGGGCTGCACTGAGGTTCTCATCGCTGAGGTGGTTTGTTGTGTGATGCGTGTGGCAATGTGCTGTAGTCAGTGTGTGCTGCTTACCTCTTAGTAAAACACCCAGCAATCCCTGGCTCAAACAGCAATAAAAACTAAATGAAATCATGTCAAAGATCTCACAGACTATTTGTCCAGTTTGAGAAATTTCATTACACACAAATACCATAATTTAGAGTTTTTTTACACTCTTTGACTAGACCTGTGGTTCTCAGCCCTGAAGTTCACAATGGATTTCACTTGTCAACTACTTATAAAGTCCTTCACTAACTAGGTCAAACATTAGAATCATCGGAACAAAAACATTGGCTGGCTGGGGGATGGGCTGGGTAGATCATACTTTGAAAAGTCGTGGAGCTTACTAAGCTAAATAATAACACAACAGTGCAAATAGGCCAGGATCATTTGTAATAAATATTAAGACTTTACGGGCGGCATGGTAGTGCAGTGGTTAGCACTGTTGCGTCACAGCTCTGGGACCCGGGTTCGAGTCTCCGCCTGGGTCACATGTGTGTGGAGTTTGCATGTTCTCCCCATGTCGT
>JAODJX010000042.1:8129194-8140180 GCA_026776945.1 Isichthys henryi
ATTGCTTCCGGGATAGGCTCCGGACCCCCCGCAACCCAGTAAGGATAAGCGGTTTGGAAAATGGATGGATGGATATTCTTTAGAATTCCTTTTATAATTATAAGTGAGGACCTTGTCAAGAAGAAAATGGTAATAGAAAAAAAATGAGTAGACAAAAGCCAGAAGAAATTGTTTGTATATCTCAGCTTTTATAATGGAGTCAATGAAATGCTGTTCTGTGTTGAATGAAAGACCTCCTGAATGATGCTAGGAGACGATGAGTAGAACGATGACAGCAAAAGAGCAAAATCTCACTTACTGTAAATGTATCATTTAAGGCAATACCTTCCCATGATAAGCTAGAATTTAGACCATGTAGTCAGGAGCAAAATATTCTGCAGAGAGTCAGAAATGAGTTCGTATAGACAGGTTTGCAGCTTTAAAATGGTACCTGGCATCTGAAATTTCATTCTTAGGAAGCAGTGTAATGGAGTGGTATCCTTGCAAACATTTATCTTCAAAACGCTTTGTTTCTATGGACAACTTGTACTCATTAGGATGGTGGTCAGTTGACACCTGGGAACAGGGACCCCTGTTCTTACTGGGACCTTTCTTCAGACCGTAGGAGGAGAGCTCAAAGACCACCCAAGGGAAAACCCACACAGACCCCTCTGGTGGAACAGACATTTGGAGCACTGGAACTCGGAGGCGTGACATGACTGTGTTAGCCGTTGCACCTGCTCATTTGTCCTGTTATGATAGCTTAAGGGGCAGCATGTAGCTCAGTGGACTAAGCCTCTGTGCCTGTGATCAGAAGGTCGCTGGTTCGAGCTTGGCATCACTATGTCTGTGGGTCTTTGAGCAAGACCCTTAATCTCCCTGGGTGCCACGGCAGGTGGCTGCAGTTTGCTGCCAGGTAAGTGGTTATAAGGTTACTAATCTATATAATATTTTATAGTGAAAATACGTGACTAAATAGCTGTATATTTTCAAAAGAAACATCATAAAATTACATAAAATTTTCTAACGACTTTTTTTGGTAATGGTTGCAGTGGCCACAGACTCTAGTTCTTTCTGGTGGATTCTGAGTGTACGAATGTCACTACCAAAAATGTTACACCTACCGAAAATGTTACACCTACCGAAAATGTAACTTCCGCTACTACGCATGCGCACGCTTACAACTTATGCGAGTAATAGATGAACTATACGTAATAAAGAAGTGCCTGAATTGCCGGAAAATGTGGCTTCGTGGATGCATGCGTGACGAATGTGACATATGAAAGCCCTAAAGACGCAATCGGTAGCTGACCGGACAGTCACGGCAGCGTGATACGTGTCACTGATGCATGGGTACCTGCTGGAGTAATGGAGGGCATGTAATTCCGCGAATGTCTGTTACACTGTTTATCTGTTGCTGTGCGTGATTGACATAATGGGTAAGTAACTAATTTGTTAAATCCTGGTTAAATTGGGGTAACTTGTTGGATTTAAGGTCCCACAGTTTAAATGGACTTCTTATTCCTTCACTTACATTTTGCCCAGACTACCTTAAATCCGACAAGTTACCCCGATAAGCCAGTAACCCCGCTTCGTAGTACAGGCCACAGAATGGCAAGCTTTTTTACCAGCTATCAATCTGCTTTCCTGTATCAAAGTGCTCATAAGTCCGCTGTGCTCTCAGTGTTCTCTAACCGGAACCACCTTCCACCATTTCTTCACCTACTCAACCAGCGTATCCCTGAGAAGCTCCCATAGCTCTCGTACACTGAGACGTGCCCAAGCCAGCTACTGTACGAGATACAATCCCTCGGCATTCCCTGCATTTTCTCTGGGGCCTCCATCCTTTGCAACTTGCATTTCCATGACAATCCACAGTTGTATAAAGGCAAAGGTATTTTCTACTGGGAAAAACATCCAGCTGCAGAACCATCAGCCTGGAACATGAGTGATGTCTTTCTCCATGGGGAACCTTCGGAGTAGGGAAGATCGAGAGGTCTGCTTCCAGAGCCCACTCTGTGCATATCATTAGGCCTACTTTAGTCAATGCCTTCCTTTCTCATGCATAACTCAACTCAGACTCCATTACCACCAGAGAAGTAACATTTCACATTCCTAATGTTATGCACATTCCCAAAGCTAGTGTCCAATGCCAATGCCTCCTTCCTGCTCATGACTTTCTCCCAAATGCCAGTATACCTGACCCCCCCCCCTTTTCATCTTGCAGGTGGTTAGATCACAAGATGGCTCTGTGTAGCCTCAGAATGGTTTGTTGGATCACAGTTTTTCTGGATTCTCCCCGCATACCTATTTGCCAAGGAAAGCTCAAGTTTCAATCAGCATAACTTGGTGCAGTTTTATATGCGGACTCCTCCATCACACTAAGGTCAAAATCCTCAAAGAGGATCACCAGCACCCTGACACAGGGGAATCCAAACATCGCTATCCGACAAAAATAAATTACATATATATGATTCTGTTGCAAAGCACAATCTTCTGCTTCAATCTTCCAGCCATTACTACATTTTTGTAAGCAATCTCCCAACCACTAATGTTAATTTACTCTTTGGACCTTAGATTACATGCTATTCATTATTGTATTCATTTTCAAAAGAATATACCTTTTTCTTTTACAAACCATCATATTTATGCAAAATTCCTTGTTTTCAGAAATTAGCCCGAAAAATACTATCCGAATGGTAGAAACTTGCATGAAGAATACAACTGATGGTAAAATTTTATAATTAGAGGAAGTGGCTGAAACTTGCCCTTTGGATCTACAATCAGACAATAACTGTAAATACTGTTATAAATACCTGCAAAAGGAGAGCTAGTTAGAGAACTGGGTTGGAGTTGTCGACCTGTGTGAGAAAGGGGTGTGGTCATTTTGGGAGGGGAGAATCAAATGACTGAGTCTGTCTCATTTTGGTAGTTACATCTACATTGACTTATTTGCCTAGCATATTTGTCCTAAGTGACAAGTGAGGCAAAATAATACGTAACAGTAGATCCTCTGTTGGGATTTGTATTCCCAAGGCACAGTGACACACTAGATTTAACAGAAAAAAAACCCTTCCTGCAGGCACTCTTTTGGAGAATAAATGTTTTGTGACTGAATAACACAATGTATGTGAGTTTTGTGTTTGTAATCTTCTTTTGGTTGTCATGGCTACATGAAGGCGTAATGTGAAAAGTTGACAGTGTTTGGAACCTCAGCTTGTAAACCTCACAGCTTAGCATCAAAGTTTCTGAATAGTAGATGGAAATATCGTGACCAGACCCGCCCAGGCACAGACTTTGAGCTGCCACCCCCAGTTTCACCCTGGGGCACATCAAAGAATGTGATAACGTATCATTGCAATAACAGAAATTTTATCATAAGAACTTCAGTGTAGAAGAGTACATTAGTAGTATTCTCACCTCCCTTTTTGGTAATATTGCTAGATAAGTTCTACAAGCCTTAAGGTGAACCATCATCTTACAAAATCTATAGCAGGCTGGGTGCTGGATATCCTGGCTGTCCCAGTGAAGCAAGCAGCTTTATACATTTCTTGGAAAAGTTACTATATTGCACCATAATCTAAAATGGTTTGCACCTGTAGTTATGATAAAAATCAAACATCCTATGATGATATTAAAACTAAATACATTTGAAGGCTTCAGCACTTACAATTTTGTGCAATGGTAACCTCTGCAAGAAATATGTATTTTATGGGCAAAAAGAGGTTTAAAGAAATTCACTTTGAATGTGGAAATTGATTCACCTTGAATCCAGTAAATATATATTTCTATGCATTTCTGATATTTCGGTGTTCAACAGAGTATGATGAATACTTGAGTGCAAGGCTTTGTGTGTTTATTCAAAACAGCATGTTTCTCAAAAGTTTTGTGAGGTTTTCAAAGGCTCAGCTGTAAGGGAGGTAGGAGCTCGTGTGATAATGACATAAGCAGTTCATCACATAGATGCTCTAAGCCAAACAGAGCTGAGAGAGCGACGAGGTATGAAAGGCATGCTGGGAAAACGATCCGCCCACACCGAGCCACTGCTTCTGGAGAAATTCCCAATAAAGTCCCCACATACCAACTGGCCAATCTACCGTCTTTCGATCTGTGATTTTTCTACGCTTTCATTTTTTTCCTTATAGCAAAGTGGCACACTGCTCTTTTCCACAGAGCACATAATCTATTATATTGAACACAGGCTATAACTACACCTTTATGGGTTCCCGTGTCCTATCTGTGGTTGTTACACCTGCTGAGTGTCATAGCACTGGTGCATATGCTTCCGCTATTGCATTCATAGCTCATTTTCAAGGAGAGTGCTTTCCTGCATGACTGCTGACCTCGGTATACTGTATGAGGTGCGATAAATTCTCCCTGGGATGAGAGTCAAGCATTTATTGCAGTTTATGAGAAGAGATGACAGCACAGAGCAGTGCTAATGCTGGGTGATAATGTAACCCAGTGCTAACAACAGCTATAACCCTTGAGTCACTCAAGTGGAGTATTGATTTAGACTCGTACTCTGTCAATACCTGCCCCCTTTCAATATTTCCCCAGTGTTTCTTTCAAAACGGACTCTGAAGCTTCAGATTTAGGGTCTTTATAACAGATGCCAGGGTACTTATTTATAAATATACTGTAACTGCATTATAAATATACTGTAACTGCATTATAAATATTTCTACAAGTCAGGCACACAGAACCGACTGATGAGACGGACTAAGAAATCCAAATATTATCAACTGTAAGGTATGAAAAGCAGCCCAGACGAATGAAAGGAAAGTAACAGGTCAGCAAACACAGAGAAAATTAGATTTTCTGGAAGATCGGAGGCTATTCAGTGGTGACAGGCAGGGGTTTCCCAGCTGACAGACCCAGGTGGAGAGTGAAGAAAACAACAGAAGGATAGTAAACAAATGGGAACAAAGGAAGTAGAGGGCTGCAGTAATTTAGAAATCCAGCTAATCAAACAAAAACGACATACTAGACAAGTGACTGCTGTATAATCACATAATTAAGACCCGATCCTGAGAACCAGACAAGACAGAGCAGCAACTCTCAATGGGTGGCTATTCGTTTAGCCACTAAATCTGGTCAGCTGGTCGTGCTCCAGCTGTTGCTGATCTGAGTTCCCTCCTGGATCACCCAAACCTAGAAGTGAGTTCCCTTTGGTTTAAAGACTGTAGTGCAACTGTCACTAGACCAGGGGTCTCCTACTCCGGTCCTGGAGAGCTACTATCCAGCAGGTTTTCCGTCGCACTTGGCTTCTGGTGAGCCACATGTGTTCCTGGTATTTACCTGAGAACAGGTGTGACTCATCAGAATCCAGGTAGGATAGAAAAGCTACTGGACGGTAGCTCCCCAGGACCGGAATTGGAGACCCCTGGTCTACACTTTAGCGCCATTGAAGCTTATCGTAGGCTGTCACCTTCATCATTGAAAAACACTAGTTTAAAGAAAAAAAACATGGAATACACCCTAACCCCAAGCTTCGCTCTGTGTGTATGTCTAAAAGAAGAGCAAGATGGAGTATGCAAAAACTGTACAAATGGGAAATAAAGCATGATTTCATTTAGTTTCCTTCACAGTGACTGGTGCAGTCACTCACTGTACCTCTGTAGCTTCACACCTTCCGTGTCACCGATTCACTTCCTGTACCCCTGGCTCTTTCTCTTTGTACTGTTGCATGTGCTTCCTGCAGATACTTGGCTTTCTTTCCATGAACTGGTTTTTCTATGATGCTAATAGAGTACAGTATGAGTGTCTGTGCCTTGCCATGGACTGTCCATCCAGGGGTGTCCCCTGCCATATTCCCAGGACTTCCTGAGACACTTTCAACTTGTGGGGGACGTGCTTGTGACTCAGCATTACTGCTGGATGTCGCATATATTGAATTGTTGTGGCAATGGTCATCTTTACTTTAAATTTCCTTTGCCGATTGCATGTGCTGTTTACCCGTCTGCTGTATTTCCATGCACAGAATAACCGGACAAATGTCATAATTCGTTTGAATTTGTTTACATTCGCTTGAATTAATCGATTCCTTCAGTAACCGGAATTTACGTGACACGTTTTATAGTCCGATTAAGGAAAAGTATTTTAATGAGTCGCGTTTCCTTTTTCGCAAGCCTGTGACTGTAGGTCCGATTGAAGAAAACATTGTAGTAGAATTTTCTTGAGGGAGGCGCAGGTACCTTAATTCAGTTACTACTCAAGTACAGATCATGAGCAAATGCAGTACCTGCTTGAAATCTACGAAACATTATGATTGATTAATTATGAATGAACATGGGATCAGTGCGTAAGTAACTCTCAGTTTCTGGTTAACTAATACACTACGTAAGAGTGTACTGCTACATTATCTGTGGCCCCTCAAGTGGTGTCACCAACATTTCTTTACATACTGGCTTTAGAATCTGCAATCAAGCACCCTAATGAACTTATGACATATTTAATTCTGTGGAAGATAGAGTCTAAATACAAATTTGCAGTATTCTTTAAACAACACCCTTCCCAAAGAAGAGCCGAACAAGGCAACCAGAAGTGAACGATCCACCGTTCTCAGCAAATGTATTCATGAATAAAACATTTTATTTTCCATAATAAAATCAATATTTTAAGAAGAAAATTATTTAATTGTTGTTTGGAAGAATCGTCATATACATAATGTAAACACAATTAATGAATTAACAGTTTTATGGAAAAGTGTATTTTTTTTTTCTGATATCTTGGGTCTGTAAAACTGATGTAAAAGCAGGGGGCCAGTGGGGGAATAATGTAATATTGGACGGGGCTTCAGTGTTTTCATGTACAAGCCATGATTGTTTTAAAGAAGAATGACTATATCCTCGATCCTCTATGTCTGTTACCAGTCAGTCTGTAATTGCTGCTGGCTGATGCATCTGCTCTTTATAATACCATGTTAATGACTGTTTTTGTACAGTTCTTGTCATCGGAGGTCAGCTGCTCGTGTCAGAAGAGAGAAGGCCATTAAATTTATCACCAGGCACCCAACACAGTTATTTTTGACCCCTTAATAAATATCACAGAACAGCAGATTGGCGGCACCTTCTCATTCATGGATAGAGTGTAATTAGACACCCTTTGGGTGACAAACCAAAAGTCGCAGCTTCATTTTAATCGCTTCATATCTTTAAGTAGGATAGGAAAAACATGACTGAAGTGCCCATGATTAACTTGTGATAAGTCTAACTATGCCAATTGCTATAATCGGGATCAAAACTATCCACTTCTTGTGCCAGAAAAGCTGTTAATCATCATGAGGTCTCTTATTCTGATAGGGTGAGGAAGGTAATAGTTGGCTGATTGTTCTCGTGCACGGGATGGTGAACCGACCTGGAAGACTTTAGTGAGTAATGTCCATGTCAGTGCAGCATTTTTAATCTTAACGCCTCAAAGCCATTATCACCTCTGTAGTGTAGGGATGTTGTTTTGCCACAAGATCATCGATGATTATGAATAATGTAGCCAGTGTGCTACTTATGGAATATTTAGGATACATTTTTTTTTTTTGTGTTTATGACTACTATATTAAGAATGTACTTCTACCGAGAAAAAATTTTTAAATATAAGAAATATAAGTCACAGAATTATGTAACTCAAAGTGTATTATTGGGATGTAGTATAATCAGAGTGGAATGAATATTTACAAGTTCACAAATTCTAGAGGAAATTTGTGTCTAAGAAGTTTACTATTTCAAGGGTACAAACTAGTCAGGGTACAGACTTGTGAATGTAGATCCACTTATATCCAGGCCATTTGAATACTGCAAACCACGAGTGTTTTAATTTATTATCTCTCATAATTGGACGAAGCACTTCACCCTGCTGAAGTATAAACAGATGTAATGATGTCTGGAACACCACATCAAACGCTCAGTTTGGAGTAGAACTTACATGGAATAGAACTTTTTCAGGCATTAAGAAGAAATCATTGAACCAAATCCCAAACTCAGGCTGAATTATGTACAAAAAGGAAAGAAGCACTTCGATAAAAGACCGGGCAGCTGCTGCCTTCAAAGGCACGTTCCGTCAGCCTTACCCATTTGAGTCTCAGCTCTGGAACAGAAGCTTCCCTGTCATCAAGGATAGGCCTTGGTGTACAATCAAGATTTTTTGCAGAGCAAGGAGTGTCAGGATTATGATCCAAATACCTTTGGCTCAAGACCCTTAGCAGGGTCTTATTTTTGGCACAACATTTCACTTAAATTGCTTAAGTACATACAGTATATTCAGCTACAGAAACACAATACACTGTAGTCTTTGGTTGACGTCCATGCGCAGGGTGAGCTGGGAATCAGAGTCAGGCAGACAGAAGTCCCAAAACGGGGTTTAATGCGGACAAAGCACATAAACACTGAGAACACTTCACAACACTTCAGTACACTTCAATGACCGGATTTGGGTAAACTGACTTGAACGCAGACTAAATACACATGACTCAGGGACGAAAATGCAGAAGAGCTGAGAACAATCAGGAATTTACATGAGGTAACGAGGGGGGGCGTGGCGCACAGGAGGACGGGACAAGCAGGTCATGACACTTTGGACATTGCTTATTAAGGACGTCTGCTAATTTGCCACTGTTGAAAACACGTTAAGAATTTTACTCGGCATATGGCGATGATACTGACATTTTAACCTCCTACACCAGGAGATCCATGGGGTCCTTGGGGAAATATAGCACAAAAAAGCCAGTGATAGCAGAGGTGGGAACAATCGTGGCTCAACCTTTGTTACACATCCGATTACAGGTACTGATTAACAGGGAGCATGTTATAAAGTTAGGGTGCTCAGGGAAAACTGCAGCGCCCATGCATAATGCATGAGATAGAACTGCGAATCCCCAACGTGTCTCTTTGCATTAACAGAATGAGGGCATACAATTAACCACATTCAGCTACAGCTAATGTCTGCAGGATGTTATTTAACTTTCCATGGTTTTGTCCATTATGACCAGCATGGTGACAAATTTCCATCCCCTCTGTGCCTGAGTGGTGGTGTTAATTTTCTGGGAGGTTTAAGGAGGAACACATACACCAGATGTCAAAAGTGATAAGGATAGCAATGTGATTCTCTGATATCATTAAAACGGACCGAAAGCAAGCTTCTAACAGGCTATTCTGGAGTAAAACATACTTTTCCAAATCTTTTGGGCAAAGCACAAATTAAAAATGACTAAACGGAAATGAAAAGCAATCATCTGGAATGTTCCCATGAGGAAACATACAATATATAAGCTACGCTGAACTGGAAATTAAGCTCGCCCACTTGCCGGAGGTGAATAATTTAGATGAACCGCGAATACAAAAAAATGAACACTGGCCCGCTGGCTAGTAAAAAAAAAAAAATGTCGGACTGCATTCTTACTGAACTAGCCCATCTGGCTGGTAGCAGAAACTCCACCCCTACCTATGCATTACTCAGTCATTGTGTACAGCTTCCGGCTATCCAGCTGAGCTCCCTTTGCCTCTAATAGCTTTGAGCAGATGGTAAGACTTTGTATAAGACCCTTCACTGTCACAAGCAGAACAACAGAAGCAGACCAGTCATTTACGGGAATGTGCTTCTAGCACCAAACGCAACCTGCCAGCGCACGAGCAGCACCGCTGCCCACCACCTCAGTTATATCAGCCTTTATTTCGCATTTAGTGCTATATTACACACTGTTTTATATATGTGCGTGTATGTATATATATATATATATATATACACACACACACACACATTCTGGGTTTAAATAAAATAAATAAAAATAAAATCCCATTTTCCTAAATGTCCATGTGATTACAGAGAACAGTGTTATAGTTCTCCTCTGAATCGGTTTCTTTTCAGATAATATATATGTACAGTATGTTAGGAGACCAAAAGGGCAAAATTTAATGTGCACCCAATTAAGATCATGCTCTTAAACATGGCAACTGTTCTGAGACATTTTAGGTGGTTCTTTTGCGATAAATGAAAATGGAAAATGATGGTTATTTCTTGAAAATCAGTTTCATACATTTGGAGTCATGAAATACTGAGACATTGCAGTATGAAGAACATTTGTGCGCCCATAAGTGATTCATCTGGTTATTTTATTAGACTTCATATGCCAATGTAATGTATAATGACATGTATATACTATATAATCCAAAAAACAATAAACATTAATAATAATATCACTACATTAAACAGCATGTGGTTACATTATTGTTTTTTAGAAAGGAAATATTCTTCAAAATGGAAACACTGGCATTTGCAGTTAATTTTCAGATGTGTGTTCAGTGTGCTGCAGTTCAGCCTGTTTCCTGTGTTATTACTCAGAGTCCCCCACATGAAAAACGTGTGCTGAAGTACGTGGGCAGAGCAGGGCATGAGGGAGCCCCCTGGGGCCTTTACATGGAATAATCAAAACAGGCCTTTCCTTTGAGGCTGATTTTGGACGCCGGAAGCAGACGGACAGACAGGCCCCAGCAGGCTCCTAGCGCCCTGGACATGCGCCGCTGGTGAGAAAGGTAAGGGATGAATCACGCACACTCATTGGGGCCTGCAGTATGAGCCGCTTTGATTTCCAGTGGTGTCATTATTCACTGATGAAAGGCAACACACCACATTTCATTCACTCAACAAAATTGGATTTCCGTGTTCCATGTGCCGTCTGAGATTAATTGGGCTGATCAGACCTAAAACATACAGGGGAGCCTCAGGACGTTAAAGGATTTTTCATCCACAGACCTGACAGAACCGACTGTCGTCCTCTCCCCCCGTACCCCCTCACTCCCCGCCTTCTCATTTCTTTTGTGCGTCTTTCTATTGTATTCGCAAACTTTCTGAACCCTGCTGAAAATGGCGCAGGGAGAAGTTAGTCGCATTCTGGCTAATGAAATTTATGGATGATCTGTAAGTCAAGTCAAGTCACATTTATTACAGTTTTTCTCAGTCGCTTTGGCTCATTTCTTGAAACAGAAATGACATTCTCAAAATAACATGGACAAATCT
>JAODJX010000042.1:8164012-8186895 GCA_026776945.1 Isichthys henryi
TTTTTGGACTGTGGGGGGAAACCGGAGTACCCGGAGGAAACCCCACGACGACATGGGGAGAACATGCAAACTCCGGAAACATGTGACCCAGGCGGGGATTCGAGCCTGAGTCCCAGAGGTGTGAGGCGACAGTGCTAACCACCATGCCACCCCCTCTATCTGTTTAGATTAAATTCAATTACATTCCATTATACTTAGTAAATAAAACATGCAAATAGCAAATGAATTTGTGTCATTTTATTTTTTGTAGTGGGAGTTTCGTTGGTTATACATGATTAGTGATGAAAATAAGCTACAGTCAGCAGTAAGTGATTGAGTTTCTGGCTTCAGAGTCTTTATTCTCTTTTTTGATTTCACTCAGGGATCTGCTTTTTGCATGTTGCTATATATGTTGTGTGCAACAACAATAAATGTCTTCTATTCTATTCTATTCTATTCATCCATTTTCTCAACTTCCTCCTAACTTCTTATGCATCTGACCACAACGATTTAGCAGAGATATTACTGTAATTTTACAATGGGTTGACTGCATGCAGTTGACTGATAAGCAGGCCATGCTGAAACAGCAACCTGTCGCACTGCCTTTATGTTGATTAAGGAAAACTGTCTGGGTTATTTTAAAACTTTATATTGCGCAGGATAAAAGATGTGAACACAAAGTCCATTTGCACTGTGTGGTTTCTTTCTACTATTCTTCTTCCGTTTTATGCAAATGCATTTCCTTTTTGTCCCCAAATCTGACATATTGTATTGTTTTGTCAGCCCCTTCCATATGAAGAGAATCAACTATGGCTACAACTTTCTTCCCAGGCCTGACATTCTTTGAAATTCTTCTTCTAGAAATCAAACGGACCTCATTGTATGTTGGAAAAGGAACGTGTTGCACAAGTCAAACACTTTTGTGAAGGCCTGAAGAATTATCATCTCTTCCAGAGCTGGATGGCAGCTGCAGCATCTCAGCTAATTCTGCAGTCTGAGCATAAAGTTGACACCTTCCGCAACTTTTGGACTCATTTGGATGGTACAATATTTCATGGTGGCTCGGTGGGTTCCTGTATTTCAGAGCCCCTCTTGGGGATCGAGGATGAAGACATCTACAATCAAATACCAAATTTACTGATTTTAGACCTGGACAATGTATCACTTTAGGATACAGTTAACTTCAAAAACGTATGTGGAACCATTCATATTGTGAGTTTAAGGGTAAATCGGGTGAATAAATCCATTCTCAACTACTCTGTGTTCCAATATTAACTTTGTTTTGAAACTGGCTCCATTCACTGCTTAACCCAGACTCAATTGCCTATATTTCAGTTTATTTTGTTGGGTTTCCAGTCCCCAGTTTTCCTTTGGTCTTGGAAGAACATGACTAACTCTGAATAGTGAAATTACTCCAATAACACTTAAATCCTTCCTTAGTTCCCCTGCATCACATGGTCCTGGATGTTCCACCCTACCTTTACGCTGCACATTCCCTATTTAAATTCATAAGGAAATGTTATCCATCCATTTATCCATCATCCTATTCATTTTTTATATTCATTTTATGTATCTATGCATATGTGACATTGTTAGCTATTTTTTCCTTCCTTTAATATTTATATCTACGGCTGATTTGTATTTTTTATATGCCTATCTAGTGTGCTGCTGTTTTCTGTTTCTTTCCCCAGCATTTGGAGAGGTAAACAAACTATGAATTTCATTTTGCAGTCGCCGCATACATAACAATAAATTGCTTGAATCTTGTAACTTAGCCATAAAGGTAAAATGAACCTCTTCATTCCTTTTTTTGATGCATTGTGTAATCTGACACATAACGTTCCTCTTAATTATCCTACCAGCTTTACAGTTCACCTATCTGTGGGGTCATTCGGGATCAAACTCCTTCATTCCATTCTAGTCGATTTCTGATGATGTAACGTCGTTGCCTTTCTCCCATGCTGAAAGTGACATGGCTGTTTTGTAGAGCTTGTACCCAAATAACCTTTTCTTCCTACCCATTGCTATGTCCTGTGGATGTATTCTCAACCCAGCCTGAGGTCTTGCAGATATTTACTAATTTAGGATAGTTTACTCAAGATCACAGCAACAGGCCTTTTCTGACATCAAAATATAATTATGCTTGTTTCCTCATATCTATTCACATTCCTGTATTCACATATTATTCTATCTCCTATTTTTTTTTACATAAGTATCACTCAGGGATCTGCTTTTTGCATGTTGCTATACATGTTGTGTGCAACAACAATAAATGTCTTCTATTCTATTCTATTCATCCATTTTCTCAACTTCCTCCTAACTTCTTATGCATCTGACCACAACGATTTAGCAGAGATATTACTGTAATTTTACAATGGGTTGACTGCACGCAGGCATGTTGCTGACCGCTTCTGCATATTCTCAAAACAAAAACATGCGTCGTTATTCACAGTTTGTTACAGCCGCGGGCGATTCCCCATTGCATTACTATGTCATCTTTCAATTCCCTCTGGACTGGATGCCCGGCACGATGGGCCTGATGAATATTTACCAGAGGCACTACGGCACCCCGCAAACCCAGATGTATTCATCCACAAGTCGCATCAGAATATTGATGGTTTTTCACCTAGAGGAAGTCATCACTGGTAGGCCTGAGCTACCGTAAATGCATGTTAGCGCAAAGGAATGTTCCCGTACGAGAAAATTTACATTTAAGGTAATGTCAACTCATCTCTGTTAGGTGTTTTGAGCTTTGATATTTGATACAGAAATTAGCATTTAAATAAGAGTTTAGTGTTTACAGTTTAATCTGGTTTCATCCACCATTAGCTTCAGTTTAGAAATCAACCTGCAAAATTCCAAAACCTGCAGAGTTGGAGGGTAAGTCCTAAGGCAGAGACAGAGAGGAGGACAGTCTTTTAATTACAAAACAGCTTGATCAGTGGTGGGTTGAGTGTTTATAATTTCCTGTCAGGACTTTTTGCTGTCCTCTGAGCACGAGCTACTGTAACTAAAATTCTTCAGTCAGGTAAGTAATCATGGTCCAAAGTCATTAAATGGAAAAAAAAAAAAACATTTGTATTAATATACAGATAATGAAAGGAACTACGGGACAAGCTGATATCGAATTCTTTAAATAACTTTTCATTTCTCCTTTGGTCAGAGAATGCCTGAGGTATCCTTTTCTTTTTCTTTGAAGCGGAAGATTGAGATCGACAATGGATCTTTCTGAACCAACATGGGGATCGTCTCCCGTTCATTTCGGGAAACTCATCCATGGTCGCTTGCAGCCGAACAGGTGCTTAAAGCCCTGATTAATGAGTAGCTCCTATACTGAGCCAGTGGTGTCACATGGACACATCATCGATGATGTTTCCCCAGGTCATCGGGTGTTTCGGGTCTTTCGTCAAACACCCTCACCCGGGCGACCTGTGTCCAGGTACCAGTTTCCGCTTCGCTCCTCCCCTCTTAAGGCAGAGTCATCGGGATGATTCCCTGCCGCCTTAATTATCCGTATCCATTTGTCTTTGTGAAACCCTCAGTCTATACTAGGAATTCCAGGATATAAGGCAGCAGAACAACTGGATAGAGATGGAACTCCATAGCAATGTATAATATTATTACTTTTTATGGGTAACACTGTTGTTTCACATCCAGAGGGTCGTGCATTCAAATCCCATCACCATTCCGTGTATGTGGAGATTGAATGTTCCTCCCATGTCATGTGGGTTTCCTCTCACAGTTCAAATGCATGCAGTTAGGCTAACTGGTGCATCTAAATGACCAGTAGGCGATTTGTTCATTTTTAATAGGGGGTATGGCCCAATGGGGGCACGCATCTGACCACACCCAACCAATCAACACACACGCACACACACACACACACACACACATCATAACCATCATTGTGAAATATCTAATTAAATCAGGAAAAAATACTTGGAATAATTTTATTTGGACCCATAATACCATCCATATTCTGAAATTCTTTAGAATTTCCCAGATTCTAATCAATTGTGCCTCATCAACTTGAATCCTGTAGGAACAGGTGGTTTTTAAAGCTGCAGGCTGCTGCAGGGGGAGGAGAGCAGAGGAAAAATAAACAACAGGTCCGAGGGTTTATCTAGCATTAAGCAGAAGGATGCTCAGAGCACACACAGCACTCTCTCTGCTGGGGCGTGAAGGGGGGAGCAGGTTAACAAGGGAGCATTTCTTAAATTTTGCAAACACTGGGGATAACATCCATATAATCGGCTCACGTAGCATGTGAGTGTGTGAGTTAGCTGCTTGTGGTGAACGGGCATCTCATCCAGAAAGTTCTCCAGCTTCATTAGCTATGCTGCCTGGGATACGCTCCAGGTCCCCTCCCTCCAGAAACACAGTAGTGCTTAAACGATTAGATATGGAAGGATGGATATTATTATTACATTTAATTTCATCATTATTATTAAAGACCAAGTGTGACAGAAATATGGTGGTGACCTAGGGGTAGCTGCATCGAGAATTCAAAAGCTTTTCTTTCTTTGAAAGAGGTTTTTCATCCTTTATTTCTTACGCTTCTTGTTTGCATTATGCATAGTGCATTATGAACGTACCTGATTAACTGGATGGGAGTTTTAATTATGTGCACTGTAGGGGTGACTATAAATAATGATACTGTGCTACTGTAGTAAATGACAGATAAAACAGTGAACGCACTGAATGGCTCCATCATGCAGTGATAGAAATGTAAAACAGCTGCATAATTCATTACTTAGACCTGATCTAGAGTACTGTGTTCTTGATTTATCATCATAAAAGGAATTTTTACGTTTAAAGAGACCAGAAGACAGCTAAAATTGTCTCAGCTCTACGTGGGATGAACTGAGAAAATGCAATATTTTCACTTGAAAATATTTTTTCCTGAAATATCCAGGTAAATAAACACAACTCTGCAAGTTAGTGTTTACCTCCAAAGTTGGGGGCACAGCTCCTGTTCCCAGCTCGGAGTGCGTGGACTTTTATATGCCTCTCCTGTGTCTGTATGAACTTCTCTTTCAGGTGCTCTGGTTTCTTCCCAAACTCCAAAGGCATGCATTTACATCACTTGGCACCTGTAAGTGTCCCATCATGTGTGTGCGAACCCTATGATGGGCTGGCATCCTGTCTACGATGTCCTCTGACTTTTGTTTCCTAGGATATCCACAATCCATTTTAGGAGATTGATAGATTTAGGCATAAAATATGGCCAAAGTAAATCTCCGGAGATCATTTACAGGATGAATGGATTAGATATTAGACACTATTAAGCAACTGAACAGGCAGTCTAGGCCAAATGGTCCTTTTTTATGTTCGAGCTGCAAATCAAGGCCAGACACTTTGTTTAAGCCATACAGGTGAATCTCCTTCATTTGCATCTAGGTGAAGGCCCCCAGAACATGATTTTGCTCTCACAAATTTAAATAGGGACGAGTCAGTCACAATTCATGAATAGTAATTGAGCACATTTCATCAGTCCGTTTCAGATTTTCTGATGAATGCGAATGAAGTGAAGGAACGTGTTGTATATCGGCACTCCTATATGTAAACATATAGAGCCTGTTGCTGAGGGGCCTGTTTTACTGGCATGTCCTGCTAATGATTGTTCATTTCCCATGGGACACTGTGGTAGCAGTTTTAGGTGCATCACCATCTTAATTTGAAAACCATCTGCATGATTTTTTTTTTTCCTTTAGAACAGTAAGACTTCATTTCACGAAGGAGATTTTTTCATCCAGGTTGCTGAAGGAGCCTCTTCATTTTTCCATATCACTCAACCACTCTCCCATGGGGCCTCTGCGAGACAGATGTGAGCCCATGAGCAGCTTCAGACCTCATCAGATGTGCATAAATTGTAGAATGACTATGGATGGCTTTCTATGGAGAATCCCAGGATCCTTCTTAACTTTGCTTGGTTGTTGCTATGGCTACATATCGATGCCAGAAAATGCTTGGTGACAACTGATTGGTTTTCAGTTTTCTCATCCAAGACTTGTAGATCTCATTACTTCATCTTGCGTCCACCGCTGATCTGCTGATCACATTATCTTCACGTGCCTTATTATGCCTGGTCTCTTTTAATTTGCGTCACACCCAGTTGCACACGGGATGATGGGATCAGGCTCTTAAGGAAAGGTGATACATCACGCCAAGCCGACCAATCTCAGCCTCCCTCTGAGTGCGTGTGCACTCTCAATGAGATCATGGAGTTAAAGAGCCAGCACTCATAGTGAGGAGAAAGGGAAAATAAAATAAATGTGATGTCTGAACGACTGAAGAAAAACACCCTTATTTCACTTGTGGAAGGTAGAACAAGAGATGAGCTCAAGGGAATAGTGAAAAAAATGGCTGGATATAATTCCCTGTCACTTATAGGTAGAACATCTTAATTTCACATTAATTTGGGAAATGTCAAGAGTAATGTTCATGCTTGTATTAAGATACCGTTTGCTGACTTGGGAACACATGTCAAGAAGTACTCTGCAGCACATGACTAAAGAAATTAAAGGGTGTCGGTATTTAGTAGCATGATGAGTATAACAGGAGTGCAAATGGGACCGTGAATTATTTACTACTTTCGATGGCTTTTGACATTACAAAACACAGCATATAGCTTACAGGCAGTTGCATTAAACGGTACACCATGTACCAACAGGTGTATGTACAAAACAGCAAAACGTATCAAAATCGTAAAATAATAGGCCTTTAATTATACATGTGACTGTAAAAACATCATAGGATATATCATGAGCAAAATACTACAGGATACATCAAAAATTGTCTGTACAAGATGGATGATATTCCTGTTGAAAGGCAAATTGTCTTTGGAATTCTTACAACATTTGTACGTCTAGATGCACTTGGCCATTAACCAAAAATGACGTGCAGATGCTTTTAAATCAATAACCTGGCTCAACCAGAATCACACAATTTCTTATTCAATATAACTCAGCTTACTTCCTGTGTTTCAAAGACAAGGGAAGAATGATACAAATTGGCATAAAACAAACAAACAAAGGCTATACGAAACGCAAAACATCATAATACACACAGAAATAAATCCAATCTAAAGTAAAAGTCAAAATTTAGTCTGAAAAAATCATCACAGTCAAGTTCAACAGAAATCTATCACCTTCACTCCTTCCAGTTGGCTTTGATATGTAGCCAATCCTTTCCTCGATGGAGGTGGGACTCCCACTGAGAAAATCAGAGGTTTCTTCAAAAGCCACTAGCTGGTTCAATTATGGCCCTGCGACCCGGGGTTGCAACCGTGACGACACAAAGGATGAAGGACTCGGGACAGGCATTGTGGCAAAAGAAGAGGGGTTTTACTGAGGATCAGTGGACATAAACTGGAAATAAACAAGATCGCAAGGGATGAAAATGGGAACAAGAAAGGGCGCGGACAACACAAAGGAACACAGGACTGGGAAGACTATATATGGAACAAACGAGGAAGCGAACATGAGGCAGCCGGGAGTGATTAACACGAGAAGTAAGACAGACGAGTAACAAGTGTGGCTTGTTAAGGTCATGCCAGGGAGGAGACAGGAGAGTTAGGTGGACATGATGGACAGGGCGTGACAGGAAAATAATGAATCAACTTTTTGTTTCTTTTTGTTCCACCTTTGTTACATTCACAGACATAGGAAGAATTATAAGAAGATTCCTTCTGAAGAATTATCAACAAACAACAAAGATTTGTTATAAAATATGGCTTATTACAAAAATGTCAAAATAAGTGACGAATTTTCCATAACCACTTGTCCTTTGCAGGGAATAACCAGAATGGGGATAAAATGTTCCTGTAAAATAGAAAAGTTATATCAGTTAAGAAGATTTTCTTTCTACATGTAAGAATGCATTCGTTTTTTTTGTGGATGTCTAATTTTTCTTCAGGGACTGTTGGGACATACCAGTGAAGCTGCTTCGGTGAGCTGAGCCAGTCAGTCGGTTTAACTAAAGCAATTTGCACGGACGTAGAACATCATGAGGTGTAACATGCTTCCTCTCAGACGTTATAATTGAGTTGCGGTTTATATGTTATATGTTTGCTCAGTTTAAGTGGTAGTTCGAGTTACTATATTATTCTGAATGGTTATTTCTCATCGGCTCCTTATGCTTCGTACCTGATGTGCTTTTTACAGTCCACTTCACACAAAGGGCTACATAAGCTTAGAAGACTTGATTTCTGCATGGCAGTGAATCTCTCAGCAGAAGGGTTTTCCTAAGGAGAGACAGTTTTAATCAGGTTTGCACTTGGAGACTAATACATGATCAGTGTGTGTTTCCTTTCTCAGTGTCCCTATACAATAACTCATTGGGGTGATGTGTAACCGCTTTGTGTTTAGACCTGAACACCCCGTTGGTGAATCCTGGTTATTTGTCTGTGCCCAAGCATACTAGATAAAGGAACCAGGTACCCTTGCGGCAGCAAAACTAAACTTCCCTTTCTCATCTTTCATGCATGTTCCGGTCGATCCCAGATCTGTTTAACCTCCACAATCAGCCGTGTAATAAGGTTACCTGATGCCATGGTTACTGACCCACACAAGGTCAGCATCCATTAGCCACACTGTCTCGCCAGAACCAGTCAATGAACCACTAAGTGTGCTCCATGTGTGCTGTGTAATGCTGGGAGATAATCACACGTTAAAATACCTCCTATTTTTTTATGTTGTAATTAAATTAATTTGTCACATTATTAGACACTGAACGCAACACAGTCACTGTGAGAATGTAACCATTGCGTTTAGGCTGATATCAAATGAGGATTTACCAAGTATTACAGTAAAATAATACATTTTGAATTCCAGGGAATTGTAGCAGAGAAGAAAACACCAGGCACTCTCATTTTCTTAAATATAATCTACCCTGGTACTGACTATTTCAGAGTGTTTGCTTAAATACTTCTGTAGTGCAATAATGCTGAGGAAAAACCTTCATTATGTACAATTTTATTTTTGGCTGTATCCACTAATAATACGTTTTTGAGAAGGAGATGGGTATTTTTCTCAAAAAATTGGGTGTTTAGGGCTCTGTAGGTGATCACTCAGGAAGTGAAAGTGGGCTCTATCTAACGATGATTGATTCTCTGCCATTATTAGGATTGCGAATGTTATGTATATTTTCCAGGACATATACTTAGGTTTCCATCATACAGCTGCACAGACACATTTCAGCAGCTTTAGACCTACATTGGCTATTATGTTAGTCTCTTACACATTTTTAATGTCATGTCAATGTCCTCTAATCATATTAATGTTTCGTGTTTGCTGATGGCATGACAAATATTCCCACTCCTCATCAAGGCACACATATCAGTATTTGCACTTTGAGTATGTTTAATTTTTCCTACCTTGTGTTGTGTGGTTTTTATCACGTCCTTGCACTGTGTTCAGGTATGCTGCAGTCACGACACTGTGTTGACCATGACCAGAGCAAGTGTAGAACCTTACCACCTGGCCATCCCACTTATAAGCATCACGACAGTCTTTGTTCTCTTTGCACTTCTTTGAAACACTCCTCAGCCAGGGACTACAAATAACTCTCAGAATCATCTCACCATTTCCTCTGTCACCTTCCCAGGGCTTCTGTTAGAGGTCTGTAATATATTTGTTGCAGAGAAGCGAAAAGACTTTAACCGATCCCTGTATAATTTGAGATTTTGAGCAGAGAAAATCCACTCAGTATTTGCAATAAAACTGAATCTTAACAGTTGCCATCTGTTTGTGGTGTCATCTTGATACCTGTGAGGCTAAGAGGATAGTATAGCCTCTTAAATATGCTGTGAAGTTTGTGTTAAGATAAGCTGTAACTTCCTGAGGGATGACTGCATACAACAGAGCTAAGCAATGGGGATATTAGGGACAGCTGGATGTGGAAGGAAATACCTTGTTGCTTGATCTTGGATTACAAGTTTGCATTTAAGGCCTGCTCTACTCTTCCTCCAAAGTAGGGGAAAGGCTCAAAATTGTGAACAAAGAATACAGAGGACTTGAAATTGCTTCCTGAACTTCCTGAGCTTTGTCATCTGGTACCCGGAATGCTGGCATCACTGGGCATGTAGTCAGAAGAATCAGAAAATGACTCTGAAGCAGGTTTTGTGTTTGGTTAAACCTCACAGCCACGATATTGTACTTCAAGGTACAACAAGAGTTAGACAGGATGACAATAGCTATTTTACACCTGGAAACATACAAAATTATTAGACTTACTTTCCCATTAAATGCCGAGGCAGAATGAGGGGGCAAACCTGCAGGAATACGATGTGTGAACCTCTCAGATAGTATGGGGGTTCAAATACTTAGATAGTATCTCTTTCTTTTAACAGTTTGAAATATGGGGATTATTGAACAAAGCTGGGAAATAAACATATTTCTCTCCTTTTAATCGTATTCTCCCACTTCTCTATCATCTCTTTAATTTATTTACAAATTCGTTTTAACCTCTCATCTGGCAGCAGAATTACAAACGACAGCCTTCCTGAACGGAGTCATTTCAAAAGCATTTAATCCCAAGTCTAACGCGAAATGTATCTATCTCTCCCTTCATCTATTAATTTATTTATCGGTTCAATTACTGCATTCATCAGGATAACTGCAGATAATACTGCATTACTTGCATTGTTACTGTAACAGCCCTTGAAAATGAAGTTCATTAGATCTATTGAGAAGATGGGGAATGGGGAACAAGATCAGTGTAGCTGGTTGAGCTAAACTCAACGAGATGTGCCAGATTATCTGATGCCAAAAAGTGTCCCCGTCCCACAAATGAACTCAAGACTCTGAATACTTGACATATTAAAGTTGCACATATGAATCTTCACTTTACATGGTTAGATTTTCTTTTCGGAGTACTTAAATTGTTTTCAGTAAAACCTGACAATTTTTAAGTTGCAGATTCTCAATCTTACTGATGTAACTGAAGTGCGACTGCTTAGTTTTTTATTATGATTATCGGATTTGTTTCATGTTTAGTACATTTATTTTCTTTGTGGGAAGATTTGTTGACTGTGCTTTCATTCTTTTGCGATTAACGAATGTATAAAAACTTCATTTCCCATAAGTCAGGTGGGGCGGTGGGGGAGATCAATTTGCCTAAATAGTTTTTTTTTAATAAATCTCAACAGGGCAAATGAAAGCCATTTTCAGCGAATGTTTTCATTTGCCTTGTCTACTCATATTTTGAACTTTTTCTTTTTTGGGTTAGCTTATATGGGCAGATTTAGCGTTGTATTTTAG
This sequence comes from Isichthys henryi, assembly GCA_026776945.1. NCBI lineage: Eukaryota > Metazoa > Chordata > Actinopteri > Osteoglossiformes > Mormyridae > Isichthys > Isichthys henryi. The sequence goes on from JAODJX010000042.1 coordinate 8,175,253, forward strand.
CATAAAGAGCCTGTGTTAATTATTGTGTATGAGGTTTTGGTCTTCTTTACTTTTTTCACATCCCAGATTATATGCACGTTGTGGTTATTTTAGAGTGGTACTTCACATTATAATGGAATGATTTGAAATGAACAAATTGTTCATATTCTCTTTATATATAACCACGGTCTTTTCTGGGTTTCAAAATGTGGGTTTGCAGAATAAGACCAGAATAAGCAATGTTTTGAGTTATCCCAGGTAGAGGCTCCGCCCTTTCAGTAAGTCAATATTGGCATTGCAACCTGGTGGACTACACCAGGTTTCACCTGCTTGACCTCAGAGGTGGAGATTTCAGGTCCAGAGAGTGCATATCCAGACCAAGATTTTGTTTCAACACTTTATACTCAACTGGTTGGCTGAAACAAAATCCTGCTCTGGATTTGTACTCTCATGACCTGAAATCTCCACCTCTGCTTGATCTCAGACTGCTCCTAGCTTTATTATAGTAAGGGTTACATAAGAGGTTTGAGAAAATAAGTCTGTCGCTCCATCCATCCACCCATTCATCTGTTTATCTTCTAACGACATATTTTTTGGTCAAGGTCACATGAGGGCGTCAAGGCTATCCCAGGCAACGAAGCCAGTAAGAGCAATGCCACTTGCAGAAGATAGGTTACAAAGATCCTCCTGGTAGTTAAATTCACTCCATACATGTGCAAAGGTGAGCTGTCAGGTGGTCAAGTGAGCCAACAAGGGCTGCAGAACTATCACCCTGGTACCTGAAAGAAAGCTCACTACAGGCTGGGCCTAATGAACCAAAGCTTCAGTCACCTGTGAAGTGAAGAGGAATACAACTGTGGATGTCAGCCAAGGGAGTAGATTTCAGTGTGGATGGTAGAGATGTGCCTACTGATATTGTGGGACTACAATGTGTGTTTAGGGGGTAGGGGGTTTGGGGCTGATTTGGTCCCTACCGATGTTAAAATCAAACCTTTGCCATTGACATCTGCTCCCAGTTGCTGATCTCCGTGAGGCGCCAGTTGATTGGAGGTGAAGAGGCTGGGTTGGGGGAACCATCATATGTAGATGGTAGGTTTGGTGGAACCTCAGTAGCTTTGTGGAAATGAGTTGACTCACCAATAGTTATGATATCACTGGAGCTATGCTTGAAGTGGCAATAGTGGATTCTCACAGGAAACTTGAAAAAGGACATGGACTCCAATGTAAAGTTGGAATCAACAGTTGCTGCTGAATGAACTGAATTGCTGTAGAAACGCGTCATGCTGTATAAAGCAAAATTAGAGGCTTTGTATCATGGGCAGAGATGGTAAACCTGTTCATACAAGGACTTATATGTTCATAGTAAGAGTCATCTGTGTTTGAGAAAAAAAATGTAGACTGTTAAGTACCATATCTGTGATTTAAAAAAAAGTATTTTTATCATGTTGTCTGTCAAAATTCACCATGGTATTCAGCCCTGGTTATGGATAGGATGCCATTTTTGTGTTTGGATAGTAGGAGGAGACCCAGAGGAGACCCAGAGGAGACCCAGGTAATCACAGAGAAAACACACAGCAATGAAAGCTGCGGTTCTGACGGTGTGCAGCCATATTCCTAAGACCCATAAGACCATAAGACCAACAGCCTTCCAGCTAAGCCTTCCTTGTCATACTGGGTTTTAATCCCAGTGGTACTTTTTGTGTGAAAAATGTTGTACACAGAATGAAAAAAGAGTAAGGGAGAGAAAAGGTTTGTTTTTTTTAAGGAAAGTACATACATTTTTACATTCATAAGTGCTTGGTATAAACAGCATTAAATGAATGGCACCATATGTCTGTGATTCTCAGTTGTGTCATTACTGTATAAAACCCTGCAGTTTCACAGAACCTTAATAAATGGGCACCTTCTTAATGTCTTTATATTTCTACAAATGTTAGAAAAATTGGCTCATAATATCATTTTTAAACCCATATAGATATAGCTATATATATGTAGAAATTTGTACTTTTTTTCTCAGAGATGCTTTGAGTGGATTTAATACATTTTCATTAACTTTTCACATTACAATCCTTTGTGTGCTGGGATATATTATAAGCACTACCTTTAGTTAGAAAAGAACAGTTATTACCCAAACAGCACAATGTAACATAGCGACTGGAAACCCAAAAGGAAACCCCCGAAAAATGTCATATTTCCTGTTACCAGTAAGGTAACAGCTAGGTTGCATTTCTGAAAAAAATGTTTGATTTAAGCAAATGAAGTAGCAGAGCAGGAAATGTAAATGATGGGCTGAATAACGGAGGGGCGTCATCACGATGCAGACGCTGTGTGGGGCTGACACCAGACTAGATGAATCGATCCGCGTAAGCGATGTCATGGGTGGAGGGCACAAGACTGGTATGCTGATTATGAAATCAGAGATTTCCAGGTGACTGTTGTCTCGTGAACCCTTTGAAGTGGAAATAAAATAAGAAGAGAATTTCCTCTTTTGTATTGCAAGACACATGAATGATCCCACGTTGCAAGGTCTCCGTTCCACAGCAACGCTCACTTTGAGGTCTCATATCCTTCGTCTGATTGGGAGGACACTTGGCTTAAAGCCTTTTCAGATGACATTCATTTTTAACCAGAACCCCTTTCTCATACTTTATTTCCAACTTGCATATGAAGGTGATGAGGATGAAGAGGACGTTTTTTTGCCCACATAAAATGATCCGTCAATTGAAAATTCTGATTGGAAACACATCAACTAGCAAATATACTGACTGTGCACAACAGTGTCTAACGCACTCCAAAACTTAAATTAAAGGTAAAAAAATAAATATTCAGCATTTTATTAATATATGAAATAACCTCAGTTTTAGTTTGTGGATATAATGTCATTCTTTTTCTGAAATAATACAAGAGGACAAAAAAAGCTGATTAAAAGATCCTTCAGAAGTGTACTTCTGCTTGAGATATCCTGTCCCGGTAAGTGTGAGAGTTCACGGGTATGTGAATCTGAACACCAGGCATCATAGGTCTATACACAGGGCTACTGGAAGAGTCCAAAAGCAGACCAGTAGTCCAAGTAAGGAGAAGGATGGGCGGAGCCAGAGGGGCACGGCCGAGTCGGAGGTGCAGGAGCACACCTGATAGTTGCTTCCCGCGTGGCTGGCACGGTGCTGCCCACGCAAACGCGCGTCTGTGCCATTGGCATCCGGGGCTGGAGAGTCTGACAGCATGTCCGCACAGAGCAGCCAGTCTTTGCCGACGGGCCGCGGGTAGCCGGCCTCCACCTCCATGTCGCTGCCCCGCACGCGCCAATACTCTGCCCCCTTGAAGAAGTAGGAGGCTCCTGGGGAGGAAGTTACAACAGGAAAAACCATCAGGTGTTTATAAACCAGAACATATACATTATCTTTCAGCTGACGTGGGTTACATTTCCTCTCCTGCTATTCTGACATTCCTCTCAAAGTGAAATAAAAGCTGTTTCAAAGCAGCTGGGGTTACATTGAGGGCAGAACGAACTCATCTGGAAACCACTACAGTTTCCGAATTATCTTTGAACCACACTCCTCTATCCCATATCCGTATATGCTTACACACACACACATTTTTACATATTGTTTTGTCTACGGTGTAAAAATGGGAACACTATGACAGCTTATCAAAGCCCGTATTTGCCCCTCTCTCCCTCCTCCTAAGTGTGATGAAAATGCTAAAGCCACTCTTTATGAAGCAAAATGCACAGGCCTTTCACGGACCACTGGTTCTCCAGAACTTGGGTAGCTCTGGAGTTACGACACTGCCTTCCACGGTGACTGTGGCTTTTGAAGGCTTAATGGCGTGTGGCTGGACCCTGGCAGTATGAGGTCCTGGAGCTGCTTTCAGACCAGCTGGATGAAACTGTCCAACCGGGGGGGTGCGGCGAGGGGGAGGGGGAGTGAACAGGAACTTCTCCTATTGCAGCACAACCGTGAGTTTCTCATCGGGTTAACATCCGACAGCTGCTGAAAACTGCTGAGCGTGACCATTAGCTCACTGCAAGGGCTGGACATCTTTATTAAATGACTTGTGTTCAAAGGATTGGATGTCCCTGCCAAAATACAAAAGAGCTGAGAATCAGGCCGATTCCTGAGTAAGCAAACAGTGAACCCAAGCCCATGGGCCCATGCCCGCGTACATCTGTCTGCTTGTCTTATTTCAAAAGGATCACAACAAACCCGACCACATTTGCTTCGAGGAAGGCCTCCATCTGAATGTACAAAGGGAAAGCAGCATGGAAATTTAATTAGATTTGATCCCATGTTGTTCTTTTTGCCTGAAACTAAAAGGATTTTTGCAGCAAAACGCCCAATTTGGTCAATGTGTTTGATTTTGGCTGTATTGACCCAGACAAGAAGCAACCCAAATAAAGAAGCCAGACTGATCAACTCAGACATTGACATGCTTATTTTGGCTTAGTCTAATCCTAAGAATTTATATTCAAATCATAGCCATGAGCTGTGTAACGCAATGGCAACCCATCCTGCTGCATTTCTGTCCGTCTGATTGAAGTCCCTCACCATTGGACCAGCGTGTGGCGTCGTCCAGCTGTGCCGGGATCCCCTTCCACAGCACGCTGTCCTTGGGGTAGCCCAGGTCCATCCGATGCAGGTAGTCGTCATAGCGCCAATATTGGTCACCCTTGAAGAAGTAGGTCTTGTCATTGTGTGGCCAGACAAAAGCGGCATCCACACCCTCCATGGGCAGGCCAAAGTCACTGATTGGTCGGGGATAGCCCTCCTCCACGTTGTTGTCTTTGAACACCCAATACTTTAACCCTGAGAGTGTGCGTAAGGGTCAGTAGACAAACACAGGAACACTTAACAAAAAGACACAACAACAAAGACCATTAAGTTGAACTTTTCTGAATGTTCCTATAGCTAAAATAAGAGGTACTTAATGCTACTTTCATTTGTTACTCACAACAGTTAAGAGTAGCTAACATTACAGACAAGGCCATTGGAGGGTATGAATAGATTCAGAGGGACCAATACTATAATACATCAAATTATAATTTAGACTCTTGGGAAACAATGAATGGGCAACCCCCCCCTCCCCCCAACGAATGTTATGGTCATGCTAATGAGGGTGAGGGGGAGGAGGGTGAGGTGACAGTTTGGGGTATAGAATTTCTAGCTATGCCTCTGCTAACAGACAACCATTACTGCCTGAATAATTAGCTAAACTCATTTATATTCAACCTGTCGCATTGTCCCAAAGTACTAGATCCATTGAATCCTTCTAGTACCTTTAAAAAAGACAATCTTGTGGTCCCTGGGCCTCTCGTACACAGCGTCCACGCTGTCCAGGGTCGTAGGCAGGCCCCTCCAGAACCGGTGGATCTGGGCTGGACGCAGGGACACCAGATGTTTCTCCCTCGTCAAGCGCCAGAAGTACTTCCCTAGGAGGCCGGTGGAAAGCAGACAGTGCACTGTTCACTACCAGTCACTACAGTGCATTGTTCACTACCAAGTGTTTATTTTTCTTTCGTTATAACTGCCTCAATAAGTAAACAAGAGAAGGACATGTAATCTGCTGGGTAAACAGAATGAAATCCTGGTTCACTGGGAGCTGTATGCTCAGCCGTGGGTCAGGTGGAAGCTGCAGTGTTGTTCAGAGGTGGGAGGGATGCTTGGAAGGAGAATCATTTGCTAAAAACAAACCAGCAGGACCAATAACTGCTGTATCCATGGGGATTACGCCTGTTTGTCTGTGTGTGGGTAATGTAGGGCGGGGTGGTTTTTAATAAATCAAGAGTAACTCAAAAGCCGATATGTAGCCAGAATGGTTTCTGACATTTTTTTCCTCTCAGTATCAAGTTACCAGCTTGTTAATTAAAGCAAAGAGGCAGCTTTATGGATAGTAAACCCTGAGGCAGCTCTGTGAAAGCGTGCAGATGAGAAGCAGGAAGTAGGCGCCAATGCCAGTGACTGCTGCTCTGCCTTTTGCCACAGATTTACCTTTAAAGAAGAAGGCCTCTCCCCGAATCTGGGCTACCGCGTCAAAGTGAGCGCTACATCTGTCCGGGATGTCACTATCAGGCCTGCAGAAGGGCAGAGTTGGGTGGAAAAGGTATGAGTTTAATGCTGCTTGCTTGATAAACAAGGAGCTGCAAGTGTATTTATATTTGTGCGTCTGTATCTGTGTTAGGTGCAAAGGTGTATTACACTGTTCTGGCTGGTGGAAGTGTGTGCATGTATGTGATCAGTGTACAATAATAATGGCCAAATGAAACTTCTGTATTTTTTGACCCCACTAGATGGCTCTTTTGGTTTGCTCTGGGGCATGAATTAAGACCTTTTTCAGTAACGGGCATGATCTACAGGTGTTAGAAAACACAACAATTGGTTCACATCTTCTTAGCCATCACTAGTGTACAGAGATAAATTTATAGCAACAGTAAGGCAATGGTTGAGTCACTCCTTGACCTTGAATGACGATCTGTTCAGAAATCAGGCTCTCTCTCCAGTGCCCCAAAGGGTCTGGTGGCAAGACTCTAACTCACAAGATAGTGGACCTGTTTTCAGGGAGATCCAGCAGCACTGGCTGGTCGGAACCGTGGGAGGTGTCTGGCTGAGCTGTGTGAGACACTGAATCTCTCACGCCTGGGGAAAGACAGAATTGAGAATGAAAAGGTGCCGTGACTCATGGGTACAGACAAAGCAAACGATGGAGACACTATTCACGAATGTTCTCCGTGAGTGCTTACCAGTCAGGACATAAAAAATGTCTTGGACAACAGGCAAAGAGCATAATCACTTCAGGTTCACAGCGTCACTAAATCTCAGAGGAATCATGCCAGACTTAACTAGAGTTGTATATTGGCCCGATTCATCCTCCTTGAGGTGATGCAGTTTCAGCTCAGTCACTGCAAAATCTTTTTGCACCTCTGAAAAACGTAATTTTAACTAATTGTCAAAGAATCCAATAAAGAATTGTAGAATGACAAAGATAACTCTTTCTATTAAATTAACATCAATGGCAGGTGACCAATAGCTCTCCAGTTGTTCCTTGTAATGGATGAGTATTTTTCTGAGTATTTCATACATCGATGCATATTATGGACAGTCTCTGGTCAGAGAAGGCACACCGAACGACAAACTGATTCTGTTAAACCACACGAGTATGCCAACCTGCAGCAGACCAGATCCTGAAGACTGGGTGTCAACAAAAGCCACTGAGATGTTCCAATGAGAGCCATTTAGGGTAGAGTCTGTAATACTGTTGTCAAAAGCAATCAAAGGCAGACACCAAAACAATCAGAAACAGACACACAAGCAATCAACTGCAGAACAGGCGCATTTGTTAGTACAATGGAATTTATTCAGCAAGAGCCAGATCAGACAATCAAGGATATCAATGACGGCCCGTACACCAGCAAGCTGTGCTGTATGACAGCGTGCCACTTCTCTCATCCCACTGCCACCACCTCCGCGACCTCCTAACTGAACGGGGATGGCATCACAGGCCTTGCCACACATCTACTGGCAGATATGTAAGCTTTAATCACACTTGATGGAAGCTGAAAACCTGCGCCCACAACTCCCACATTACATCTGCATAAGTACGCGTAGCACATTGATTCAAGGCAGCGCAAACTCCCTCCTTAGGGTTCCTGTGCATTTCTGGTATTCTGATTACTTTCATGCAATTGATTTTACAATACAAATCATTAAGCATGAATATATATATAGGAAGCCCTAGGTTTTCATTTATTCCATCTTGCTCTCCCGGAAAACACATAGACACTGAGTGAATGTCCTTGTCAGACAGACTGTTCCAGCACCCCTAGAATAAGGTTTTGGTGTTAAGGTGATAAGGATCCTCTACCAGACACTTCATCCAAACTCAAAACCGACAGAATAACACACCACCATCAACAGATATATCGATATTGATGAATCTGAAGAGTAAACAGAGCTTCTTACACTTGCTTCCACTAAGGATAATTCAGGTTCAGAAATCATTCTTGCTTATTTTTTTATTAATTTCATTTTTCTGCATTAGTCTTTCATCTGCTACTATTCATTTACAGATAATGTAACGTAGACTTGGTGTTAGACAAAATATCAAACATGTGGAAATTTCTACAATGCCAAAACTAGAGATAGTAAGTCCACTCACCGTAGAGTTGCCAGACGCGGACTTTATCCTCGTAGGGGAGGCTGTACTTGAGCGGGTCGCCCACAGGACCCTGGTAGTATGGCCGCATGATGGACTCCATGGCAGAGGTGTGCACCAAGCCAATGGCATGTCCAAACTCATGCACGGCCACCGCGAACAGGTCCATCCCGTGTGAGTCTGGGAGAGGAAGAGTAGACTTAGTGAAATATTTTTATGTTGTTTCATAGACAAATATCAAAATAATCTGGTTAACTTGTTGGATCTACATTAGTTTATAAATTGATGAGTACGAAATGGTACCATCCCTCCATGCCCTAATTGCACATTTTGTGATGAGCTTTACAAACTTCACATGGGCACTGAAAAAAAATGCATTTTACAACCGTGTAAAGACCATCACACTCTAAGCTATGTGGCAGCTTAACATCAAAGCAACATCTTGATAATAAATTATGCAAGGCTGTGTTCCAGTGAACTCGATACCTAGTGCCTGTTTACAAAGGGGTCATGGCCAGAAGGATGCCCTCCCCTATTATGCAGGGAAACCTTGCTGTCTTCATTGCTAAGATGAACTGTCTGTTCCTTCTACTCCTTTGCATGCACCTTTCTTCCTTCATCGTGACACTTTTGGAGCCAAAGAGAATATCACTATGAAGGCAAGAAGCAAGGAAGCCTGCTGGTTACCGGCACCAGAGAAAAAATATGCCTGGAACACCTTTGGTTATTGATTGTTACTGTGCAGCTAGATATTTGCAATTCAGCACTTATCCAATCAAACCTGACTTTTTGCATTTATATCCTGTTTGGTTAATTTTACTTAGACTTTTTCCAGGGAACCAATTCGTATTGAAGGCTTCCTCTTGTTCATATGTCAAGATGACGTACCTACAGACATAACGTGACTGTGAATCATTTTGAGTGCACCGTTTGTGACCGGTTTCATTATGTCGGAGGGCTCAGATGCACTGTGAGATGCTGGCTGCTCTTTGTCAGTGCCGGCTTCCTGCGATTTTCTGTCCAGTGTGCCGCAGTCCAGTAATCACTTTGACAGGAACAGTATAGACATTGTGGCATGATGATGACTGGTGTTCATGCTCAGTGTGCCTTACAATATAGCGTCACATCACGTTAGAGAAATTCATCCCTATTCTCTTCATGGACAACTATGGGGATTCATAGGACTCTCTTTGATTAAAAAATACATCTCATGTCTCTCTTCCTGGCAAACCTCTTTCAAGAGGAAAATGTCTTTTTTACGTTGGGTGTATTAGATGCCAATAGGTGGCTCAAAACACTGTATCCTTGTAAGGGAAGAAATGGCATATTTTTCCAACCCACTCAGTCATGCTGAAGCACACACACACGCGAACACACACACACATCCACACACAACACTCTCAGCTCATCACACGCCTAGCTGCGGCAATTAACGGGCATTCAATAAAACAAGCTGAAACTCCCTTATTGTTTCAGATCCAGTCAAGAACAATTGAAATCTGCATGTGGATATAAAAAGGTGAGGTGTGGGGGCCTCTCTAGTAAAAACACGGGAAAACCGAGTGACATGTGACAGGAAACGTCCCCAGATCCCTGTCTGACAAAGTACCCCTGAAGCGGCCGACACACAGCCGCCAAATTACTATCCTGCACACAGGGGACGACTCGGCGCAGAAAATTGACCAGACCGGAGCCCTTTCTCCTGAGCTCGTTCTGTCTGGGTTCTGGAGCTCACACTGTCGGGCCAATCGATAAATACTTAAAAAAAAAAACAACATGTCTACAGGTTCCGTGGATTCCGTTTTTTCTGTTTTCGGAGCAGGAAACACGGAAACAGCAGCCAGTCAACGAGTTGTTTTTATCAGTAAGTTTGTGAAGCAATTGAAGTCCATCTTCACAATCAATGCCAGGAGTATATTTTCCTGGGGGGGGGGGGGGGAGTCAAAACTGAAAGAAAAAAAATCATTGTAGTGGAAAAAAAAAACGTTCTTTAGTTTGTCAGTGTCCAATGCAACATTTTCCCATAATTTTTCCATAAAACTGCTAAGTTATTAATCTTGTATATATCTCGTATATAAATCTCGTATATAAAGATTCATATAAACGAAACAATTTTCTTCTTGTAATTTTTTATTTTAATTTAAATCTGCCTCTTTGGATAGGTTGTTGTTTAAAGAATAACACAATGCTGTATCTGGACTGTCTATCTTCCACAGACATACTGTAGGTTTACTATGGTGCTTTACTGCGGATCCTAAAGCCAGTATGTAAAGAAATGTCGGTAACGCTTCACTTGAGGGGCCACAGATAACGTAGCAGTACACTCTTACGTAGTCTATTAATTAACCAGAAACTGAGAGTTAGTTACGTACTGATCCCATGTTCATTAATCATTAATCAACGGTAATGGTTCATGTATTTCATGCAGGTGCAACATTTGTTCATAGTTTGTACTTGAGTAGTACAGTAACTGACTTACTAAGGTACCTGCGCCCCCCTCAAAAAAAGTTCTGCTGAAATGTTTTCTTCAATTGGACCTACAGTCACATGCCTGGAAAAAAGGAAACATGACTCTCACTAAAATACTTTCCTTAAAACGTGCCGTGTAAATTCGGGTTCCTGAAGGAATTAATTCATTCAAATGCATGTAAATGAAGTCAAATGAATTAATACATTTGTCTGGTTATTTTGTGCATGTAAACGCATGTTAACAGCGTTTTCAAGTGGCAAAGGAGATTTGAAATAAACAGCTACCATCAAAAGAGCAATGCAATATATTCGACACTCAGCAGCAATGTCGAGTACCAAGGATGTCCGTGACAGCTCTGATTGCTCTCATCTTCTGTACTTCGAACGTGAGGATTGGAAATTGGATAACATGTTATTATGGATAAAAACAAAAGCAGCCAAGCACCATAAATCACTATACGGGGAGTATGGTCTTGTAAGTACTTCCATATTTTTGTTTTTCCAATGCAACGGACACTAAACTTTAAACACTAATAAATTAGCTAGCTAGCTAGCTAGTGTAGCTTCACTTATGGCAGATAGTTAATGTAGCATAGCTTGGCTGCGTCATGAGGCTTGATTACTAGCTGACTGACTGATTGACATGATATTACAGTCACGTTTTGTGCCTACTGTCATTTCAAGCAAAGTCACACGAACACATATTAGCTAGCTGAGTGACTTACCTTCGAGATGCTACATTCTGTCTGTAATTTACAGAAACATCGTCAATGGCCCAAATGGGCCAATGACAGGCCAATCACCTCGCCCAACATCTTTTATACTCATCCCGGGCCATCATTTACTGTATGTCCACCCCTGGTCTACATTAAAAGTCATCTAGATTAAAACTCCGTCAATGTTTAAGTTCTCACCTGAAGGAGACCTAAAAGTCCAGGCCTCATCATTGTCAAAGTGAACATCTCCAGCAGTGACACGGTCCCCTGGGTAGAAGGCGTGTGCCACGGTGCCTCCGGGTCCATCGAAGGGGTACCCATCGTTGTGGTC
>JAODJX010000042.1:8197436-8211562 GCA_026776945.1 Isichthys henryi
CCCCCACAGCTGCGACACCCCGGCTGAACCCAATGAATAAGCGAGGGGATTGTACTGAGAGCTCTGGAGAAGGGGGTGTGAGGGTAGGGTGTGGCTAATGTGTTTCATTTAACATTTGATGAAAACACAAAGACCGTCCGTCACACACGTGGAACACGGCACCCGTAATCTTTGAGCCCAAGGGTTTGCTTCTCAAAGAGATCCTATTTAGCTTGCTGGCACTTACCTAACAGCAAGATCTGTCAAACATGCCACAATATTTTATTTACGCGCCAACATCATAATTAAGCGGTTTAGAGAACTTTGGCCAGCTTTTAAACCTATTGAATGATGCTTTGACAAAGTCCCATTACTGTCCTACATCGGGTCGTGGCACCATATAATCAAGAATCAAGACAAAACTCCTGCAAGAACTTCTGTGCTACAGTTGCACGCTGTAATTAATGGTTGACAACATGCATAATGAAATAATGTACCCACAATGCTGAAAAAATGGCACGGGAGAACGATTTCCTGTGTGGAAGCTAAACTAAAAACGCCCTGTCTCCTTGAATCACTTCACCAATTATTCTGTTGAGTGAAAACACAGGCGTCAGGGCAGCTGTCACCACATTAATGGCTTCTGTGAAAAACCAGCAGTAAAACTGTTGTGAAAAAGATCAGCAAAGCTTTGCCAAAAGCAAGGAGATGCAGGACACTTAGGAGATCCATAATGCATAAAGATTAGCCCTTGGGATCAGTAAAGGTTATCTTATATTATCTTAGCTCATCTCGTCTTATCTTTGGTTGTCTTATCTTATCCTAAACAGGATTTGCATCTGTAGCCAAAACTTCTGCTGGTTCAATCCACGTCCTGCTCCTTTGCACACCTGAGAAAATCACATGAACTGAACTGCTTCATGAAACACAGACAAATTCATTTTAAAAGCTGAGCAGTGAAACCGTAACTGTCAGATAAATTAATCACCTCAGAAACTACACAGCATAGCCACAGAAATACAGAACCACAGTTCCTATGCTCCACCTTCACATCTGACATCAGCTCACAAGGCCAACTGTTCATCATGGATAGGGAGCCTCGCAGCCTCCATGTCTTGCATCCTGCCAAATCCAAAATACAGATGAGGAAGCCAAGAGACTTCTGCCTCATCTTTGCAGCATGTATATTCTCTTTCATAATATGAATTCATATGCCTGCTTTTTGGCCCCAACGAAAGGTAATAACTTCAGCTTTAAGCAGTGCTCAGTCACATGATCCCAGTCCTTCCTACACGGTCCATTTCTCAGGATTGTTGATAAGGTCTCATAGCAGAAGCCCTATTTGCATTTAGGGGATGTATTCTGGTGAAATGACAGTTTTTTTTTCCTCAGGTCTGACGGCCAAGATGCTTAATGATGATTCCAGGGTTAAGACGTAATTACATCATACACAGAGAACCTCCGGAAGAGCACAGAAATCATATATACTTCAAAGATTCCTTGAGATTATTTAGAAGTTTTCACTGATGAAATACTTATTTCATGAATATTTCTCCAAGACTCTTAACACCTTACAGGTAGTGTTTTTTTTTAGTTTTGCTACAGGCAAATAACTTCGTCATAGAGGCAGAGGTAGGTGAAATTTTAATGAACTAATATGACCAGAGGTAGGGAAAATGTAACAGCATGTACTGTAAAGGAGGAACGTTTAGGCTAAAGACCTTTGAAATGGAATAAATGTAAATATACAGCTGAGATCAGCTAAAACATCAACGCAATGAAGTTAAACTTGGCAGTGCTCCACACTGACCAATAAGAATATTTCTTAAGCAACCAGGCTTCATCTTGCCCCATAACACTTCTGGCTGCCCTTACTAATAACTAACACATTAAGCAGTCTTTGCTTGGGTTAGTTGTGTTTTATTAACTGAGGTATCTTTGGACTTAAGACTTACTGAACTTTTTGCAAGGCAGCTCACAGACTACTCCAAAATGCCCTTAGTCGACCTACAGCTAGCAATAGATATATAACTGAGAAACTAAATAAAAACACTTAATCTGCGATAAACAAGATTTCTCTCAGGCTGGAGTCACACCTCTTCATTCCATACCAAGTGTTCCTGTATTCTTTTGATACAAAATCTCACAACAAAATGTCCTGGAAGTCAATGAGAAAAGTGCCATTCTGAATGTCGCAGGGAAGAAAATGTATCTGAAAGCACAGTTTGCTCTTCCAAACATGAATGACCTTGCTGTTTTTCAACAGCTCTGGCGCCTTTCCACTGCCACCAAGAACGGAGCCGTACCCAAGCCGTACCCAAGCCGTACTGTGCTGACATGGGCAGCTGAAAGCGTGACCAAACGTAGCTAATTCCGTCACCGCCATCTGATTGGTCGATGTGCACGGAGATACCAGTGTTTTGCGCATGGATTATCTGAAGAAAGAAAGGACGTATTTTCAAATTGTTAGTTTCTGATGTTAACATAAAACAGCAATTCTCATAGGTTGCTAGGAAATTAGCACATATTAAATCACGATGTTGGCTGTGTGAAAAATAAATAAACACGTCTTCAGTTTTACTTCGCTGTCGTTCTCCAAACCTGGCAACACCGTTATCGAGTTGATACTTCTGTAGCGGAAAACCAGAGCCTAGCTGTAGCTGCACTGTAACTAGTCTCTCTTCACAGTACGGCTCGGTTCCTGTATATCAGTGAAAAAGCACCCTAAGAAGAGAAAACCAAGAGAAGCAGTAATGATAATTACTAGAGGAGCGGAATCAAAAGTGTATGATGCGACACTGTCATTTTTCTCTGAAATCAGAGAGTAGAATTTTTCCTACAGTGTCATATTTCATCCCCACAGTTGGACAGGAAGCTGGAAGGTCAGGTGATGCTCCTTTCCCTCTCACACCAGCTATTATAAAATGGGAGCCTCCATTAGGAAGTAGCAGAGTAATCATGCCTCACATCAGTTTAACCACTCTACTCTTGTGGGTCCCCCTGGCACAGGAGCGTGACCTCAGTGACACACAATCGGTGATTAGTCCAAGATATTTTGCCTCTCGGTGGGGAGGGCATGGCCTCATGGGGCCGTGCAGGCTGGGCGGGTGGGGATTACAGCTGACATGCTCTTATTCACACTGGGAGGGAAAATGGTAGTTCCTGCCTGGTTTTCCTTCCCTTCATGAAATGCGGCCCATATCGATCGCTTGACAGCTAGTTTGGCCCAGATAGGAAAGAGGATGTAGCCTCTCAACGGGAGACATATAAGTTCCACTCACTTTTACAGTTTTTAGATGTTGTGAGGTTATTAAAGTTCCTCTGTAGCATGCACAGGTGATGCTGCCGACAGAAAGACAGGAACCGAAATGCAGTGAGTCAACTCACTGTAATATTTTTTTTTCCCACAGTAAAACCAAAAACATTTATTTATTGCTGATCCTCAGGTGGTCAAGACAGTTACAGATAGGTAAAGCTGACAGGCTAAACACTCACAGTTCCAACCTTTGAGCCCTTACAGTACATCAGTAAATGCCCTTGATACTTTCTTGAACCATTTATTTCCCTATCATAAACATGCCCAATTATTTTACACCAAATGTATTACGGCAGAGATTTGAGCAATGTTATTACCAGCTGCCACGGAAACCAATAAAAAATTTCCCGGTTGAGAAATCACACCCTGTAGACCTACACAGCAGATGACCATCGCATACGTGTATTAAAAGAGATTACTGCATTACTGTGCCTCCCTATTCCCAATTTCCACATTTGTTTCCTTTTTCTCCCCATTTAACCTTATTTAGTTCTTTTTTATTGTCAGATTTTTTTTTTTTTTGTATTTTTTTCATGCCACGGCAATTATCTTGTTTCTGTTGGACTGAGGTGTTTAATTATTGGATAGTCCTCTGTCTTTTTCTGTACAGGCAGAAATCTGTATTGAATTCTACACTGCACAGTGTAACTTGCCCACCAAGGGATCCACGCTTCTGATCATTACTGCAAAACTTCCAGAACAGATGCACAAGGACAAACTTTCCCCATGAACTGCACTTCTTTCTGTTCACTGGATCCCATGCCTTATTAACCATGAGCACTCAGCCTCGGAAGAAATGTTTCTCTGAAAATGTTCGGATTGAGTTTAGGTCATTGTGTAGCAGAGATATTTTACCCCATGTGAGTATGTACAGCAGGGATCTTTGCTGAAGCATGTCAAAATTACATCTTTTACCAGGGACTACAGCAGTGCTTTTGGGAACAGAACATCGAACCACTAAATCAGAAACTCAGGTCTTTAAGCAAATTGCTTCATGCTGACTGACAATCAGCCTTAATTAATGTTTTTCTTTTAACTCATGGGGTTATCTGACTCAACTTTCAGTAGTACATAGATAATAATAATTTCAGTGACAACTTTGAGAGTTTGAAGTATTTTAACTTTGAGGTATTTCACTCTGTAATACACTACCCTATACCACTTCAGCAATAGCTGCTGTGTCTTAATTAGCAATTTCGACCGACATGCCTGAGGAATATTTACAGAAATGGTTTTGACGCTTAGGATCTCTCTTCTAAAGACATAGTTACTGGCTGTTGTTTAACTTCTGAAATCACTGATGAAACAAGCTTCTTGCCACTTCAGTTAAAATAATACCAACATCCAGAGGGTGGAGTTTGCCATGTGGAGGGAAGTTGTTCCGTGGAAAGTGCGTCAAAGACACGGATTCTCTGCAGAGAAATTTCATCAAAATCGTATAATGGACCAGCAGGGAACATAGCCACTGTACACCTACTGTAAATCCAAAAGGAGCCTTTGTGGGTCTTAAGACTTTCACCTTATCCATCCATTCACCTGTGTTACCAAGTGTCTATCCTGGGTCACACGGGGTGTAAAAAATATTCAAACATCATTGGTTACTGTAGAACACGGGTCTTTGGGCTGTAGGAGGGAAGCTTGTGGGAACAAGCGGAAAACATTGTAACTCCACACAGAACGTCTGCATGGGTCAATAACAGAGGTGGAATGTTCAGGTTCAGAAAGTACAAATCCAGACCAATATTATGTTGCAGTGAACCAGTTCAGTACACTGTCAATGTGACTCTTTAAACTAAACTGGACAATCGTGGTCTAAATTTCTACTTTCTGGTGCTGAACCTTCCACCTCTGGTCAAAAACAAGCCGAAATGACCCTCTGAACTACACCACAATACTATGCCGTACTGCTTGTTCCTGTTACCCCTGTATTTAAACATAATGTCATCATTATTTATTTGCTTAGCAGACAATTACGCCCAAGGCAGTTGCTGCATATTGCTAACAATCTGGTACATCTGTGGAGGATTCGTAGCAAAGAAATTCATGTTAGGTATCTTTAAGGACACAGCGGGAGCATTTTAGCCTGCAGCTGTTAAGTTTCACTGGTAAAAACAAAACATGCACAGTGAATAAGAGAGCGCAGTGACAATGGTAAAGATGCAGTACGCATACAACTCTCATTGTTATTCCTTAACAAACATTATCTTAAGCAAAAAACACGGCTTAAAGGTTTACAGTTGAAAGGGCTGGATATTTAGCGGATCACTTCAGGTTGAGTAACTCCCTTAATAATGTGACATTTGTGATTTAAAATGTCAGCCTTTTGGCATTAAGTCCATATACTGAATCCGAATTGATGGGGACGAAGAACAGGGACATTGATGTGCAGTATCCATCAGGGGCAGAGCTGCAAGCCAGGTGTGGTGGGCAGGGAGTTACAGGAGATGAGAGTGCAGGCAAGCAGCCCTTGAGGGGTGAAGCTTATTTAGGGAACAAGGAGAATTTGCAGAAGGGCAGGTGGAGACCATGGAGTTTCTACGTCATCCCTTTCTGTTGGCATGGATGGAGTCAGGCAGGAGGCAGCAATCCCTTTAGGGTGGATATCCTCCATCTTGCCTATTCACAGGGGCAGAGAAAGCATGTACCACTGACTTACTTTCCCTTCGCTCTGATATCCCCCCAGCTCTGACTTTAAGCTACACTAGGGAAGACAGTCCCACTTCCTGATTGGGGCAATTAGCAGCCACCAGCTGCATCCTTTTTGCACTCATTACTGTTGGCCTGTGCAATTCTGACTGTCTCAGTCACACCTGGGTTAGTATCATCAATGTACATACATGGGAGCAACATTCAGGATTAAGGCATCCCAGTTGACCGCAACCCATAACCATGTTGGGCCTCTCTGTTTGGGTTCCTCTGCTCTGATGGTTACTCTATTGGTACCGCTTTTATACAAGTGGACTAAGAGGCCACAGAAAGCCAACTGACTAAGGGCTTCTTATTCTGTGTTCCCTTCATAATTGGCAATGATAGCAATTTACACACAGTATGCTACAATAAAGGCTATGGGCAATACCATCTGCCAAGCTCCTACGTTAACACAAACAAGCTCTGAAAGGGAAATGATGGCTATTTTGCATGACAAACTTCAGAGATTAGCAGTCAGGTACTGCACTGATGGCTAAATACCTCTGGCTGTCACCTCCTGTGACCCTGTTTCTGTGACAAATAAATCTTCTTTCTAAGCTATGGATGAATTACATCCAGCTGAACAGCAAATTTGTGTAACAAGGAGTAAAATCTCGGATGTCATGGAAATAGACATGGTAGAAGAACGACACCCTAGAAAGGCACTGAATTGTCATTATTAGAGAGAAATTAACTGTATAATACCTCACATCATTTCAATTTTTCCTGCTGTCAAATCTACTCACATGTCAAGAACAACTCTGTGCAAGTTATGGAAATGAACACATCTGGAACTACAGCGTATATCAAGCGGTCTATTTTAACACCATCTGAAGAGAGTCAAGGTTGATTCTGCTCTGCATATCAAAAGCCTCTTTATATTTATAAATGGGGTCTTTTGTGGCATCCCTTATCTGAGGACGGCATTTTATAAATCCATGCCTTGTTAAGACCTGAAAAATGCTAATTAGGCAAACAACCAGAATATCAGCTTGAAAATTACCTGGAAAGACTGTTATTGAAGGGGATTTCGGGGGCTCTTTGCAGAATTGACAAGCGTTTTAAACAGTTGATGCGCTCTCCTTTCAAAAGCAGAAAAAAAGAAAATGACACTACACATTTGTGTAATGATTCTGTTCCCTGGGGTAGTTCAAGAGGAACGGGATGTTGAGCATTTCCCTCTTGTTTATTTTGGTAAGTGCAGGCAGGGAGTGATGAAGACATGAGAATCACTGGTACGTAACTGCATGCCTGCTGAACTCTGATTTCCTATGTTTAAAAGAGCTCAACTCCAAACCTACACTGCAGTCTTCCTTCAGCTGTTAATATTGCTTTACATCTTTTGTCCACTTGTATAGTTAGATAAAAGTGGACCTTGCAAATTGGGAATTTTTGTAGTTATGACACAGAAAAGACAATGGTGGCCTTCACCACACAGTTTGCAATTGGAGGGGGTGTGTGTCTCGGGGGGGTGGGGGGGGGGGTGTTAGGCTGATTCCAAGGGCCTCAGAGTGAGTATAACAGCAGGGGTCTGGCTGACATGAGAACTGGAAATCTCCTGTCTCAGGTTCTGACTGGACCTCTTCCAGAGCTGCTCAGTTGATCAATTAGGGGCTTGGTACAGCATGAAGGGCATGATAATTGTGGGGAAACGAACCATGTGAGATGGGTGCTGTCTTTGCCAGGCCTCGGTGCTGCAATTGCTATGAACAAGTCTTTGGGAGGTTACTGATCTCCATCAATGCCCTCTGCTGTCCAGGAAATGTACACCAGATATATACAATATTTACATGTATTTAGCAAACACTTTTATCCAAAGAAACACACAGTTGAGAAAGGAGGGTTAGACAGTGCCTGGTGCAATTGGGGCCAATGGTGAAACAAACTACTAATTATGGGATCTGAACCAGTGACCTTCCAATCACAGGCATAGCGCCCTAACCCATACTACCTACAGTATAGGATGCTTCAAGGGCAATGTGGACCGGAGAGCCCACTGTTCTATCGTCTCCGGCTATAATGTCCTCAAAAGGAACTTTCAGAATCGTGGTTTGCTCCAGAAAGTCAACTTTCAATTAATCTTCCCATATATCCTGCAATGACAGATCTATTTCAGTCATTTCAATTTCATGTTTGTCATGCTAGTGATACAGTTATAGCCCATGTCCCATTGCCCCATTGCCTCATGTCATCCCTCCTATGCCAGTAAATTCAGGTATACGTTCACATTGCTGTCGGTCTGCGTGGATTTCATCCCCTTTCTTACACTTTGGAATAATCACCCATCCTTCTTCAAAGTGCTTATCCAGGATTAAGTCCCAGGAGAAAAATCAGTGATGAGATTAAATAACGAGGATGAATAGATGTGTTTGGCAACTCGCTGTTTGCCAGTTAGTGCTGCCCTCGCGTCACACTGTTGATCTGAGCACATGAATAACGTTCGTAAGCATACAAGAGCTCTTTTACTGTAGCGGGCAATTTGATTGGAGACCAATTACAGCCATTTCTCTCCAGAGACAACAATGAACAGGAAGTGCCTGATCACTTAACTCTGGGACATCTGTGGCCTGTGGGCAATGATGACGATCCTTTACCAGGCAAAATATGTAACGTATAAAGGTGCATTGGGCACAAATGGCTTAATTTCCTTTCCACACACCAACAAATCCAACCTCCCCAATTCATGCTTACCATCTACCTTCTTAATCTAATCTATTTCCAATAGGCACTCATCTAAATGAAATAAGAGTTCAGCAGAGACCAACCGTGAACAGGACACCACCCAGTACAGGAAGAACCTGATTCACCAGCACATTTGGGGTATAAGAGGAATTACGGTACAAACTGGACAACGTGGAAGTTCCATGCAGACTGAGCTTGGGGCAAATTAACATCCAGTAGCCCATAAATGTGAAAACACAACTCACTGTGCCATCATTATTCATTCTGAGCAGGGGTATCAGAGGCATTTTGAATGAGGGGGGGAGACACTGGCATAAAACTAATATTTTATGTTAAATGTGGGGGGGTCCAAACGAATAATTAAGAAATGTGAGGGGGACACGTCCCCCTGAGATTAATGGCGGCAACGCTCATGA
Organism: Isichthys henryi; assembly: GCA_026776945.1. NCBI lineage: Eukaryota > Metazoa > Chordata > Actinopteri > Osteoglossiformes > Mormyridae > Isichthys > Isichthys henryi. The sequence continues at coordinate 8,206,518 of JAODJX010000042.1, forward strand.
TTCTAAGTAATTATTTGATTACGTAAACATAATAATCAACAAATAAGGCCATTTTTTTTGTCTGTCTTCAGCAAGAAATATTGCTGAAATAATTGTACTTTTAGTTGTGTGGCAGTACTGACGATCCCTGTGGGAATAAACCATTCCTGCTATTACGTACCCCCCCCCCCCCCCATAATACTTCAGCTTCAAGATGACACAGTGAATTAATAAGCAGAATAAATCTCTCTCTTGTGATATACCAGGGAATTCACATATTGACACACAAAATAACCGCAAAAATACAGTAAATGCTATGACTAATGCATGTGTTTGCCAGGTTCTGAATACTGTTCCTTTTGTCCTTAATAATTGAAGCCTTGTCTCATTTGATCAATATAACACTGCCTGCCTCTGTCACTGTACATACCCACTATGACAGCCTGTTACGCAAATAACAGAAACTCAGGATTCATAATTCCAAGTGGCCTCTGACTAATTTAGATTTGTGATTGTAGTATTTTAGACCATGTTTAAGGAGCTGGCATTTAAATAATTACGTTTTTTGCTAAACCCCACAATCCTCATTTAATTTAATTACTCAAATATGATACAAGTTCTACTTGAACAGAGAGAAAATGAAAAGTGCTGTTATTTGTCATTATCAGAGAAAAGCTGTGTTTTCATTCTTCAGTAACATTTAAATAAGAAACGACTATTCACGTCCCCAATTCTCGTTTAATTTCAAAGGGTGATTCTGCTGTTTCACGTTATTTTTCCATCGTGAATCATAGAACGTAATTAATTTAACAGTGCTTCAGAAATATCTCTTAAGTGGCTCGTGTATTATTGGAGCATTAGGTGTTGGCGGCCGTGTGCTGTGAGTGAGTTTGTGCATGTACCACTCATAAGTGTTCGGTGAAAGTAGCAGGCAAGGACAGAGTAAGCAAGGATAAAATGCAAAGGCTGCCGTTGCTGTCACATCTTTTATTCATGATATTATCATTCTCACCCTCCTCTTAGCTGTACCCATGCCTGGCCCTAAGAACTCATCCGTGGGCAAGATTATGCAGGTGGGCCTGCATTGCAAGACTTTAGAGTCTAATTCAGCACAGCGGAGGTGGGGAGGAGGGATCGCGGTCACAGCATCAACGCCGCCGCCAGAACAGTGCACCCTGTGATCTGAGCACACGACAGGGGTGGCTCACCCAGAGCCGGTGCTTCCCTACCTCAAAACACGACAAGGCAGGTCTTTGCTTGCAGAGCATAAGCCACCAGATGCCACCAGCTTCCTTCCACTTTAGGTCTGTGCACCGCCAAGGGAAGCGGTCTGGAAAATCCAGGACACTACAAAGGAAAGGTGTATGGCTCTGGGCTCACGACTCCGTGCCTGTGATCGGAAAATCGCTGGTTCGGGTGCCCATGGTCGATAGAGTAATTTCACCCTTGGGGTCTAGAGCAAGAACCTTAACCGCTAATTGCTCCATGGACTGGCTAACGCTGCTTTCTCATTCACTTTGAATGAAAGCATCAGCTAAATAAATGAGAAAAGGACAAGCATCCCCAGCCTAATAAAAGTCCAATAAATCAGCAGCAACATTTCACTTGTCCATTAGCAGAAACTCTAAGCAGAAAACTTCACGTTAAATGACCCCTGAAATACTGTACAGAACAAATTAATTAGTTTACGCCACAGGTTTTGGGCTGTTGGCCTGGGGCTGTGGGTGCCTGAGGGCACAGCGGTCCCACCTTTAAACTTCTAAATCTCGCTTTAATGCCGAGAATTGTGTAATTCTACATAACTCAGACCATCTTCCTAGCCACACTCCAGTTTCATGCATGCAGAATTCTGAGCAGTAAAACAAGCAGAGGTACTGCACAGCTCCTCCTGTCCCCTACTCTTCTTACGGTGCACCTAAAAAGTCGCAAAAGGTTAGGCTGAAAAATGATATGATTCGCAGCTTTCCCCTGAAATCTGTTAGTCACAAAAACAGATCGCTTACACTGAGATATTTATAGATATCTACATCCTTTTCCTTTCATCTGACAGCATCCTTTGCCCCCCCCCCCCCTTTTACAGTCCTTAGGGATGAAAATGTGTGTGAAGTATTTTTTGTGCATTTAAGGCTTTCATCATGATAACTGATGCGAACTGCGTGATGGGTAGCGGCCCCCAGACGCCTCTGAGTGTTTACGATCCCTCAATCTACTGCTCAGAAATTACAGCAGCATCTCGCACTGCAATTTTCTTTGTTAGACCCACAGCTTCAAGACTTTCACAGTCCATTAATAACACAGCAAACCCCACCGAATCCTAACGCCCTAATTATGCTTCCTTAGAAAAATCTTTTATAGATGATGATCACTTTTAATAGCCCCCTGAGCAGCTCTGCGACTTGACTAAGTGTAAATATGACCATTATCGGTGGGGTTCAGCAAGGCTGTGGCCAGGGTTTGAAAAATAGTCTGGCCTCTGGGGGGGTAGGATGGTCTCATCAATCATATTATTGATATCGCCCCCGTCTGTTTATTCATATTTTTTTCTACTAATTTGTTATGTGAAATGTTAGTTTGCCTAATTTTTTTCAGGTGAATATTTTGCTTCAAATTTAATTTTTAGCTCTTACAAAAATCAAGGTCCAGACCTCAGTGACTTCATAGCTGCCTACGGTCCTGGTGTTCAGATTTTACATGGTTAGTCATTTATGCTGCCGGCTGTATCTGTGTTTTACTTGGTGTGTCTGGGTGGCCCACTGTATAAGGTACAAGTTATTTAGTTCAGTAAAGTGACTTACTGGTTCTTAACATAAAGTTAGATTGGCGCTGAGTGTAAGCTTCCTTTATAAAATATATCATCATCATCATTAATAATAATAATAATAATAATAATAATAATAATAAATGGCGACGATTATTACAATAATAATCATCATCATCATCACCATCATCATGATTACCCTGTGACACTTCCACTGAGCTACCTAATTTGTTAATGAAGTTCATCTGAGGCTGCCTCCCACTCAGACCTCCCTCCCGATTCTCCTCTACATTACTGTAATTTGTTTCGGTTCCCCACCCCCCAGGAGGAGCTGTGTTAATCAGCTAAATTACGACAACCAGCTCCTAAGCAGTTTACCTACAACGGCCATAAGACCGTGACGCGAAAGTTGTCATTTCAATGTGGCATAATTTAAATAGTGTTTTTTTTTGTTTGTTTGTTTTTCAGGTACAAGTAACAATGTATTCAAATGACCTAACATAAATCTCCTGCTATTAATGACTCGAATAAACGAGCTATGGAATGAGCTACTCATATAAAAAAAAAACACATTTCATTTCAGTTTATTTATGTTCGTAACACGTATCAAAAAACTTGCATCTGTTATCAAAAGAATTAATAACATACACATAGATGAATTTCAGTTAAATGTTACTAGATTCTCTTCGTCAATGGTAACAAAGTCGGAAAAAACTTTAAATGTTTAATAGTAGCCCCCCTACGTATAATGAAAAATTAATTGATACTCGAATAGCGTAGGCCTACCTTTAATTTCAAATTATTTATCGTGCAGGCAACGTTTTTATTTTTTCCTTATTTCGTCTTTCTGAAACGCGCAGGAGTCTAAAAAGTAACGTTTCCTATAAGTTACCTTAACAGCTTTTTAATCGATCGCACGTCTAAAACAAGTTAAACGTTTAATTACATATCTGCCACATTAATCGATCGTTTCTGTTTCCCTTTTTGTTTTTTTAGAAATAAAAATACCGGCGGCTACCGGCTTTTATGTGTCACTCACCATGCCCATGCTCATCTGCTCGGCCGTCAGCGAGGGTGCCGCAGAAGTCTCGGATAAAAACCAAATGACTGAAAACAAAAACATTTCTCAAGAGATAATCCGATAATTATAGAAGCCCCACTTTTGGAAAATTAATCACGATTTTTTTTTCCTGTCCGCTGAGCTTCCTGCGTTCATACAGCACTCCGGACCGCCACAGTCACGGGCAGTGAGTCCCGAATCCCCGCAATAGGATGCATGTACCCGCTGTCACATCTCCATCACTGCCCGGCCAAAATCACTACCTGCAGAGCGCCTGTGTCCCATGAAAATGACACGGAGAATGAACTGCGCTGGGGATAAATGCTTTCACGTGACGCGCATGTCTATGGTTGCATTAAAAAAAAAATGAAGCTTTTCCCGCTAAGGAGTTAAGACCTGCGCAAATAAGTTGGCAGAAGAGCGATCCGAGCCCCGGGCGCAGCGTCGGAGGAATGAATCGCGATGTGCAGCCGCCCCGTGGTCATCCTTCCGTGGACCGCGAACTGGCTGTGGCGCCAGAGCTCCAGCTGCATAAATATCAAGGAGGACGGGAGGGGGGGGACTCTTTGACGCTGGAAAGGGGGCGTTTGGAGACAAGGGCAGTAGTCAGAGCCACTTAGGCACCCTGTTGATTAACGATGCGAGCTGCGTTTACGACGCGGCATTCATGTTGCGGAGATGACTAACCCGCAGCGTGGGTCATATAAAGATGACTGGCATGACCGACACAGCAGCCCGTTTGCCCATCATTTATTTGGGATATTTGCTTTACATCTAATGATAAGAACTGAAAGTCATCAGGTGTGATATAAGAAACACAGACACACACAAGAATTACAATTACATCAAATCCAATTGCTCCACATTAATGACATTATGATATTTTTATATCAAGATATTTTTCTTGACCTGCATAGCAAAACTAATCTGAAGGGATTCAGGATAAAGGGGTGATGGAAATCGACTAAGTCATTCAAAACTTAAACAGATATAACGAAGAACTATAACCATTGCAGACTTAACAATGCTAGATCTACTATTAATATTTGAGTGACGTTGGTATAGACTGGCGGGGGCGGCATGGTGGTGCAGTGGTTAGCACTGTTGCCTCACACCTCTAGGACCTGGGTTCGAGTCTCCGCCTGGGTCACATGTGTGTGGAGTTTGTCCCCATGTTCTCCCCATGTCGTCGTGGCGTTTCCTCCGGGTACTCCGGTTTCCCCCCACAGTCCAAAAACATGCTGAGGC
>JAODJX010000042.1:8220408-8234499 GCA_026776945.1 Isichthys henryi
AAATTGCCCGTAGGTGTGCATGTGTGAGTGACTGGTGTGTGAGTGTGCCCTGCGATGGGCTGCCCCCCCATCCTGGGTTGTTCCCTGCTTCATGCCCATTGCTTCTGGGATAGGTTCCGGAGCCCCCACGACCCAGTAGAATAAGCGGTTTGAAAAATGGATGGATGGATATATATATATATATGCACACAGGGGTGGCCAAAACTATTAGGACATTTGGCATTTTTAAGAGGTTTCAGTTGTTTTTGTTTAATTGGCCATTAAAATATCCATAAAACGAATGAAATATCTACAAAGTCATCATTATGCTCTATAAAACATAGAATAGAGCCATCATAAGGAAATTTAGGTCATGTTCCTTACAAAAAACAAGCTGGGCTTATTTCACTGTCAGTGTCGCACAATCATGTTCCTTCACAGAAGAAGCCAAATTACTTGTTTAATCACTGTCAGGTGTGATCATGGTTACACTGATGGTGAATCAAGAGTCTTAGGGCACAGCTGAGTGATTCTTTTGAATGTACAAGGTCTATGCTGCTCATTTGAGTTTGTCACTGAGGCCGCACTACCAACTGGTATTAATTCAAAGCCTGTAGAAGCACATGTTGCTCTTCTTTGAACTTGGCCAAGGTGAAGAAGAAGCTAACGAGTGAGCAACGGGTTCGAATAAAGGTCCTTTTTGATGCTGGCTGGAGTTACGACCGCATAGCCAAGGACTTGAGATGCAGTCAAAGCACTGTGAAGTACACTTAGATCACCATGGTGCCACCAATTCAGACCAGAACCGAAAGGGAAGAGGAGGGAAAAAGAAACTTTCAGACAGACAAGTGAAGCATCTCAAAATTCTCAGTTTGAAGGACAGAAGAAAGACCTCATGAGAATTGTGTGATGAGATCAACACCACGATGACTAATGGTGCATCAGTGTCCTCAAGAACTGTGCGTCGGAGGTGGGGAGAGGAAGGACTTGTTGACAAAATACAGCAAAGAAACCATTTCTGAAAGAGAACAATATAGTGAAACGCCTCATATTTGCAAAAGGACAAAGGAAGTTTGGTATAAAGTGTTGTGGACTGACAAATCCAAGTTTGAACAATTCAGCGACAAGCAAAGAGTGTATGTTCGACGGAGGAAGGGGGGGAGATATAAAAAGGAGTGTCTCTTGTCAACAGTTAAACATGGAGGGGGTAGTATTATGGTGTAGGGTGCCATGTCAGCCAGAGGAACAGGTGACTTAGTGAAAATTGATGGCATTATGGATAAGAAAGTATACCACAACATTCTGGTGAGGCATGGATTACCATCTGGGAGTCGTCTTACTGGGCCTGGATTCATTTTCCAAGAGGACAAAGACCCTAAACATTCTTCTAACTATTGCCGGAACTACCTGTGACACAAGGAGTCTGCTGGAACATTGAAAATGATGGACTGGCCCCCTCAGAGTCCGGACCTCAACCCCATCGAGCAAATTTGGGGCGAGTTGGAAAATAAACTGGACAGATCTATTGTGCATTCAAAAGAAAGCCTTTGGCTTGAGTTGCAGAAAGCATGGGATTACATTAGTGTTGAAGTTCTCAGGAAATATATTGACACTATGCCAGAGAGATGTGCTGCTGTAATTGCTGCAAAAGGTGGACACACCAAATATTAAAGTTAAAAGTGGATGAAAACAGTAGGACTCACTTCATCTGATAGTTGTTGCACTCAGCGCAACCATCTGCATATTTCATGAAAATTATGAAATGAAATCATGTTTTGAAGGCAAAAAAGTTCAATATTTGCAAATCTGTCAGGTGTTCTAATAATTTTGGCCACCACTGTATATAAAGAGTAAAGATCCACTCTCTTACTGTCCACTCCTAGTGACCATAGAGATTTGGTTCCTCCTGAACATTCCATCTTTGGGAAAAATGTTTACATGAAATTATACCTCATATTTGTTCATTATTTTATTATAAGATTAAACATGTCAACTGCATGTCACCTTTCTTTGATTTGTATTTATAACGTTCGAAAAATATACTGTAAACCAAGAACTTAATGTGAACATTTTCAGAAAGGAGACTTACACTCACTAGATTCTGTTGGTATTAATCATGCCTGTATTAATGAGAGAAAATTGTGCCTGTACTAAAAAGAACTGCTTAATAGAATTCTTTTATTTATCAATACATCCTTTTTGAGAAGCCATCTTTCCCAGGATCTTGTAACCCAAAACCTTGAGAAGTAAACAGCAGAAAATAGCAAGCTGGGTGGGAAAGACTGTTGAATTTGCTGCGAGGAGATATTTCGGTTGCGAAATAGCTTTCTGAAGTTAATGCCAGCCATTGTGTTTTTTGCAGCGTTGTAAGAATTCTGTATTTATTTTTTTAGCCGTGAGCCCCATTGTTATTCCTTTGACTTCTGATTAAAGGGTTCCCAACGATAGTCCCTGAGAAGCATTCCTGATGTGTCCTTCAATAGGGTATTTAATCTGAGCATGCTCTGTGGAACTTTCAGCTAAAAATAGCCCACGATATCTGTTCATGAAACCCATTTCCGATTGTTTAATCCTTGATTTTGTTTTTAATCCCAGGACTGCTTCGTGGCTTTATACCATCATCCATAGACACCCAAGTCAGTGGAGACACAAACATGGGGTTTTACCTTTATGGAGACACAAACCGACACCTAGACAACAGAAAACACAGAAATACTCAGAATCCATTATACTCCAGGTCTCCAGTTCTTCTTCCCCAGATTGGGCAATTTAACAGCCATTTATGATAGATAACAGTGTTTATATGTGTATGTGTGTGCATTTTAAAAAGTGCTTAGACATCTCCTCACACCGTTTTCTCCAAGCTCAGTTCAAGGATTCCTTCGCTTGGCTTCACATCAATTGCCAGAAAATAAATGAATGTATAAATAATACAAGGAGTGATTTCACCGGCAAATAGACGAATCCGGCTTATTGTCTTCAGACCTTGCCTCTGACTTGAGACAGGAATTTTAGATTATAGGTCTGGAAATACTCATAACTTTGCATTTAAATAATAGTGTTCTGCTTTAAATTACCTCATACACTCTTATGTTTCCGGCTGTCATTGTTATTGTTATAACTGAAGTTTTAAATAGATTTTGCAAGGCTTCAAAACCATTTAATTCCATCTCCATGCAATTGTATGGGTCTAATTAAAATGTTCCTTCAATTTTGGTAAATAGTCCAGAATGAGTTATTTAGTGGTCAGCAGTATGGTCTCATACCTTCAGGATTGCGCGTTTGACTCCACCCCTTGGCTCTTTATATGTGGAATTCATGTTTTCCACATTTTCGCATAGGTTTCCTCAAGGTCCTCTGGTCCTGTCCTACATCTGATCGGGGTGTCCACAAAACTGTTCATTATTTCTGCTTCCCCAAATCCTCAATTCGATAAGCAGTTATGGAAAATGGATGTATGAGAAAACAGCCTATAATCTTTTAGAAGAGCTATTCTTGGAATCCCACCGTCAACCCATGTCCAGGTAGGGTCTCCTACTGGGGGATAAATGACCATGTTTCAGCTGGAAATCTGTCATTCTTCCAGTTATTTTCCTCATTAGGTGTTTCATGTGACTGTTTTCATTCAAGAAATATGCACAAGTTTATCTGAAACATATACACAAATTTATCTAAACTGTAAATGGGTACATGTAATTCAAGAATACAACATTTTACAGATGACAATAGACCAGGGTGTCTTAAGTCCTGTTGTCAGTGATGACTGTCCAGTCTGTGAGAAAATACAATATATTCTTTGTCCTTATATTTCTATGCCCTTAACCTTGTTTAAGCACCAAAAATGTTGCTGTTGTGCTCTGATTTTATGCAGAATACATTTTAAAATTGACAAATGGCATATTTTCAGTGAATCATTATCTATAGGAGCTTACATAGAAAAATCTCAACCTTGGCCCAAGATAGGAGGTTGATGTTTTTTTCAAGTAGTTGAAAGTCAAGATTCATTGCTCCATTCTGAGAGAGAGAGAGAGAGAGAGAGAGAGAGACAACAGACGGACATGTCCAGGTTTTTGACTTGTGAAATAATATGTGTTATATTTTTATCTTTATCTATATTTTTATATTTCAATGGTAAAAAGAGTACATCTCTCCATCAATCCAACCACCCCAGTAAATGACTGAAACACATCTACTGGCTTTTCTCCAGCCAGTGATAAATCCCAAAACCTTTTCAGATCATCACTCCTCTCCCAGTTAGAATCAACTGCTCAATTCTGTAAAAAAAGCCTCAGCTCAGTTCCTTGTGTCTGTGCTATTTTGGCCACTACCCAAAGTCAAAGACCAAGGCTGAAGATGAGGATGTAAACTGACAGCAACATGGACGAACCCCGATCTTGCTTCATCAACACCAAATGTTATATAGTGCTTCAGAGCTGCCACTGTCACTGACCTCATCATCTTATCAGCCTCATGCTTCTACTTTACCTCACCCTTGAACAACAATGGCGTCTTCTCAGTGCTGAGGTGAGGGGAAACGATACCACTGTTAGAAGGTCAGCTCAGAATGAATGCTACGTTTTTATAATGCATTTCAAGAAACACAAAACACTTTACAGAACCGATGGGGAGCCACTTCAACCAGCACGTCTGTGTAACACCCACCTGGATGATGGAATGGCAGCCATTCTGCACCAGTACGCTCACCACACCGTAGCTAAGGTGCTGAAGTGGCAGGAAAAAAATTTACCAGTTAGACATAGGGTATGATCAGGAGGCCAGATTTGATTGGGCCGCAGTGGGTAATCAGGGTACCACCCCTACTGTTTTGAAAGATGCCCAGGGGTCTTTTATGATCTCAGAGAGGCAGACCCCTGGTTTTATATCTCATCAAAAGGACAGCATCACTGCACTGGAGCTTTGGGGCCCACACAGACAACAGAATAGGCTAACCTGTTGGCCACAGTGTCCCCATCACTGCACTGGGGCTTTGAGTTCCACGCAGACCATCTGAATCTGAATCACTTGTGACTCTACTGAAAATTATACATTATTTATGGATAGGTACGATTACTGTATGTTTGTTTATTTTAATGTTTACTGTTGTGCCTCATTACACTTATGGTCACTGTTTCACAGTCTTGGCGCTAGGCAACCAAGCATTACACTGCACATTGTACTGTATATATTACAAATAAAATTCTGATTGATTGATTGATTGACTGACTGATTGATGTTTCAATATCCCCTGTCAAGCTAGTCATCCTCCCCTCACTTGTAGACATCAGTGCGCTCTTTTCCCAGCATGGAATCATACATTCGGATTCAGAGGTGTTGATTCTCATCCCAACCACTTCACATCCCACAGTGAATCACTTGAACGAGTGCCAAAGGTCATGGTTGAACGTGACTCAAATGATAACAATGGCAAACATCAGTTATGTTACCCTTGCTGTTCTATACCAGACAGCCTGAGCTGCAGCTCTATACATTGGCCTTGAAAAGAATAAACAGCACCAGGGACAATTCCTTGATGAAATCCAGGCACCTGCAGTGAATGAATTAGACTTAAGCATCATTCACACGGCCAGCAGCAAACTGCTGAGCGCAGGCGAACAATTCGCTTTCCAGCGAACCGCCCGGGGCTGGCGAAAGGCACTGGACAGGTGGACACTGCGTCATGAAAGAGCGATTACTCTAAATATAAGTGCAATTTTAAAGTGCATTTCAGCTTGAAACAAAATGATTGTTCGTATGCAATAAAAAAGGCTCATGCTATCTTGCTATTGGGTTGAAAAGTTTGCAATGTTGGGTTGAAAAGCAATGTTTAAAAAAGCTCACGATGGGTTCGCAAAACTTTACTTTCAACACGAGGCACTAAATGTTAATTTAATTTGCTGAGGGAACTTTGGTGAGATTCGGTGAGAGAGTCAGTGCATTTTTCTCTGAATTAAGTCTCGATATATGTAATAATTCGGGGTAATGGGACACTGCAATTATTACTTTCTCTTCCATGTTGTTAAGCGGTTTTGTTTCCAAGTCGCTGGACCTACATCACAAACCTACAGTAAGATTGATTATTATTATATCTAAGATTATATCTGATTGGATGCTGCTTTGATAGGACAGTAAATTAGGTCAAAGTTCAACTTTGAGCAGCGTGGCGTAGTGGCAAAAACCGGACGGCACTTGGCAGCCGCAGTGGTGTCGCGGAAGCGAAGAGTGGCGCTGCTCTCCCCATTGACATAGAATGCTGCAAAACTTTTGCCGCTTGCCGGCAAAATGCATGGAATATTGATACAGCTTTGACTCTGCTCACACAAGGACAAAGTAATGACCTGCCCAGATACAAAAAATGTCACAGGAAGGTTATGGGACAAGAGCTGGCCCGTTATTATACCATAGGGTCAAAATAGTCTGCATGGCTCCTCAAAAAAACTTGTTTGCAACTATCAGAAAAACTATCCTCCCCAAAATCCTTGGATTGGCTTTACCGGTGAGACTGACTGTGATCTCCAATAGCTGGAACAGACCAACTGCTAGGGACCGCCACTTCAGCCAATCAAAAGCTACTTGCTTTCCTTGTGTATGCCGCCCTACTACAACAGCAACATAATTCAGGTTACTCAGCCTAGTGTGACCCAAGCAACACAAGCTTCTGATGAAGTTGACTCATTGCAGTTTGACTTGTAATCATGCGTCATCAAATGGAGCATCATTAAGCCCTGGTCCTTTACCTCTGGTTGCCTGTGCCTCTCCCTACCCCTCCTTCATATTATGTCTCACTGAAATACATGAGGAAATAAGCAAACATTTGAGCATCTAGACTTTAAATTACTTTTTCCCCCAGTTCCTGTTGCCTGTCTTATGTAAAAAAAAATTATAATTGCGTCTTTTTGGTGGATTATTAAAATGCGGTTTCTTCGTGCTTTCACGAATAGTCATTGGAATCTTTGTAACTTTTTCTCTTCACATTTAAATGTTGTACACTTATTACAGAATGTTGCTGAATTTCATAATTTTCTGTCTGACCTTTTTCTCTTTTGCTGCCCAGGTTTCTTCAAAAGATTCAACTTCTTTGGCTCTCATATTTATCTGCATGGAAATTAGCGATCTTCAACTTCCTTCAACATTTTTTTCTTCCTTGGCCCTTAAAATATAATCTAAAAATCTATTCTGACTACATACTGTACTTTCAGAATAAAGCCATGAATTATCCTCTTCGTCGATTCATCTTATGTTTCTTGACTTTTTCAGAGTAGGTTAGATATTGCACATAATAATGTCCTTCAAATCAAGTACTTGGTATTATTAATTTACTCAACATTCCACATAAGTTGTGGAAATTGAGGGCATCCAAGGGACATCAACTAACCCTCTTCTCTACTACCCACATACAAATTTTATTGACTTATTTAATATCTGCATTCAGTCTTTTGAAGTCTGGAGACGCAAATTTTTATAAAGATATACATTTAAAACTTTATTACTAACAAACAACAATAGTTAACCAACCAGTTATCAATAATAATTTATTCCATGAGAATATCAAGCTCACCCAGCCATTTAGCTCAAGAGTGTGTACCAAGAAAGTGAACAGCAAGTCATAAATTAAAAAGGAAACGACCTTAGCCTGTGTTCATCGTTCTCTGTTTATCTCTCGACACAGGTACACCGACCGCCGCCTGTCTAAAAATTCTCAGGGGTGTTGGCATGTGCAGGGTCTTCTTGGCTATATATATGCTGTAGCGCTCACACCCTTCAAGTGGGTGTGTACGGAATTTGGACGCTCCCTTCATGTTTGTGCGACGGCCTGCCGCAATTCAAAAAACATGCAGCTGGGTGACTAATTAGTGGAAATTAGTGGGCTGTGTGTGAGTGTTCCCGGCATTGTTCTCGCTTTAACAGTCTCCTGGCTCTTTGTCTGGGATAAACTGTTATGAAAGATGGATATAAATACCTGTATAGTGTGTTTGTCAATATGCTTCATTTTCATTTTTACTGCCGGAAAACCCCCCAGAACCCAGTTTTCACATCAATCCCAAGACTCTTCCCATTCAGCTGATTCTCTATTCTGTCCCGCTGTATCTTCTCTCTTCTAACTCAGCTCTTTGGTTTGATTCTCATATTCTACACAGTGTCAAGCCCATACCCATCCATCTTTGAAGAGTTGAAATGTTTTTTCAATAAACCAGCTTCCTTGTGTCGCTTGCTTCTGTTTGCCGGCCTGACCAGAGATGTTCTCACGAGAGCATCAGTCACGATATCACAGAGTACATGAATAGGAACATATGTCACATAGATGGATCGCTCATGCATTTTTGCCTTTCTGTACAGATATTCTAATTTTATTGAATGTCATCAATCATGCACATGCATTATTATATTGCAATGTAATATGAATGAAATTAAAAGAATCAACACACCTCTTCGCAGTATTTGCACTGCAGATTTTTCATCTTTAATGCTCTTTGCCATTTAGTTTGATCTTGTGTTTTGAATAAGTATTTTTTTATTATTATTATTACTGCCATCTAATATTGGGGGGCGGGGGGGGGTTGGAGTCTATCCCACAGCACTCCAGCTTCAGGATGCGATGCCAGGGCACCCTCACTCACTATGAGAAGTTTAGAGAAGTCTATCCCTCAAGCTACAAACCTAAAAAACATGGAAAGAACCTTTGCAGGGTCATGGGAAGATTTTTTCAAATCCACAACCCTGGAGCTGTGAGGCTAATCTCTGTGCCAGCATGCTGCCCTTCTGTTTGTTTTATTTATTTTTGTTTGATTTATTTTTTATTTTTTTGCAGCCACTGCTATTGATAGCGATGTGGGCAACCTGCAGGAGTTCCTGGCATGAGGATCAGATGGCTAAGGCAGAGAGCTGAGTCCATAACAAAGGAGACTAATTGAGCACTTGGGTCATGTCCCGCTAGCTGAGGTGGGCCAGACATTGGCTTCACAGTGGCCATGATGTTCAGTGAGCAGCAATGCACAGGACACAGATTAAAAGTTTTCTGCTGGATCAATGGCTATTGCCAAGATTTAGCTTCTGGGTGACTGTGGTATATTTGTCATATGATGCGTATTTTCATGCTACTGGATAAAGTGGGTCTGCCATACAGCTTATTACAAAATTTATTTCTGGAAATGTCAGGAAAGTGGATTTACGGCACGGTATGTGTTGTTTTGATAGATCCAATAACGCTATGAAAATCTCTGAAGCTATATAATTCTGATGAGTTGATGGGGTTATTATCTTATTAATAGAAAACGGAGCCATTAAGTAATACAGCTTCCCAAGGTACGTCTAAAACAATTACATATGCTCTAAAGCAGGGGTATGAAGTTTAATATCTGTGGGATAGATAGGCTAGTGCATCGGTACTGTTGAAAGCTTTCTTCATTAATAATGCAAAGCTGCTGCTTGCGTGGAGGATGCCAGCGAACAAATAAAAACTTGTTGTCTGGCTCTGTCTCATATTCATTATATCTATAGAACATTTGTGCATTACACCAACATGTACGGTGCTCAGTCTTACCAGCCATACCACCTGCAGTTCAGACTAGGTAATCCGATCTGAAGCTAATTGCATGTGTATTTTGTATGGGCATTTTCATAAAAGCACGCTAGGTCACAACTCAGTGTTATAGGTTCTGTCAGTTTTCAAAACTATTGTATGAAAAGAGCAATTCCATCTCAGAAGCACATGGGTCACTTCGTGTGTGATTGACTGGCTGGAACAAGAGTGGTTTTCTATTAGGAATCAACCAAAGAGTAATATTGGACAGGTTAATACCTGTGTTGCATGCATGCAATTTTTTGTATGATACCTTGATGATTTCACGCAAGTTAGTTGTCATCTCAACATTCTCCTGCTCTTTGATTTGCTCTTTGATCGATCTCTTGATTGGAATTTCAAATCCCACATGACATCTGCCAGAATACTCTGGGGCATTTGAGTCTGAACACTGGACGATGACCCTTAACCAAGCGACCTCAGTGTCCAAGGCTGTGGACAACGGCAGAACGAGACTCTATTCCAAGGCTGGCTTGCAGAGCATGTCGCGGAGCCCTGGGGGGGATTAGGATTAACGTAGTGACGCTTTTCATCTCTGCTCACACGGGTATAATCCGGTGCGTTCTCTCTAAGAGGCTTGACTCTGTACAAAACAATTAATGCTGAGGCCTGCAGCATCAGTTGCACATTTCAGCTCAAGTCTGCATTTTATTTATGACCTACATATGACTGAGCTTCGTCTGCTGTGTGGGTTATGTACGTCGGGGCAGTGGATTGGGTGGGAGGGGGGGAGGGGTTGGCAACAAGGTGGCATAGATAACGTCTCTGCAAATCCCTCTTTGTTGTCTGACTGTCCATGTCATCTGAAAAGTTCTCCTTTTTCACAATAGCTTTAATCCATCTATCCATCCATTTTCTGAAACCGCTTGTCATATGTTGGGTAGGGTGGGTCCGGAGCCTATCCCAGAGGCTATGGGCACAAGACAGGGAATAACCCAGGATGGGGTGCCGAGCCAATAGCCTTAATCTGAGTCTTTATTCGTTCCTGTGGGGAATCTGGGCATTTTCCGCATATCCCATATTGCTCTTCATATGAGACACTGACATAGACATGAACAGGGGCAGGTTTTGGGGTCAAAGCCCAGCGTCACGCCTTCAGCAGTAATGGGTCTGGCTCAAGGGCTCAGTAGTGATATGACTATCCTGCTTTGAGCTCATGACTCATCCCTAATCCACTGAGCTACACCCCAGCCCAAGTGAACACGAGCTGGAAAACCATGACAAAGGACTCACCGGGATCTGAACCCAGCTAGCTGTTGCTAACCATTACGCCACAGAATAGGTAGCTGCAATTATACCTTCTTTTCTGTTACATGGGCTCTTTTCTTTAATGAAACCCTGGAGAACATGGCAGTCATCACTGTTATTATACTTAAACACCAACTGAAATAACAGAAGCCAGAGAATGGTCACTTTTCGCAGGGTATGTTCAGCATGTTGCCTGGGGTGTTAAGAGAAAGGAGATGGACTTACAGCTGGGATATTGCGGGTTCAATTCTCCCGGATGGATGCTGAGATCAGACCGTTGAACAATTCACTTAATCTGAAGCATCTCTGTGATTTTCTGTTGTTTTTTTTTTTGTTCTTCCATATAACTTCATCTGCTGATCACACTTGCTGTTCGCTGTGCCGGGTATCTTTCTCATGCTTGATTTAGGTTATTGAAATCTAAGGAATATGGTCAGATTTTTCGCAAAGAGCTGTAAAGTGTGCACCATGCAAAATGACAAACCAAATAACAAAGAAGTAAATCAAAGAGCTGGGAAGAATGTGTCATTGTCCACTGACCTTATAGAGGCAATGCAACTCAAATGCAGCATAATAATTCTAGGATTTGAGCCTTGGGCTAGCAAACTTTCCACTTTCAATCTGAAAGAATATGGGATGTTGACCACCCCACCCCACCATAGGAAGGGTCTGCAAAAAATTTATATGAAATGTACGTGAAAAATTAGTATGAAATTTGTACGAAAATGCTTCAGGTGGACTGGGACGAGAGCGTCAAAAGAGGGGTTAAGCTTTTAATGGGCAGGTCTGGTGGAACCATGTTCCATTTTTAAAACTAATTAGTGTACAACTCTTTGGGAGGGAGGGGCTACAGATCATGTCAGGGGATCTTATGCCCCCTAAAATAGCCCTATCGCCACCCCTGACAATTAGAAGGAAACACTTCAGGCATTTCGTCTTTGTTACATTTAGCTACTGTTTTCACACATTTGGAAGCCAAGACTCAGGCCATGAAAGATGCTTTTGGAGGGATGTGATTCAGAGTCGTTCACAAACTGATGTCCACCAAACCGCAGCAAGCAAGAAACAGGGGACTTTGGCAAGATCGTGCAAGAAATAATTCATAGTTCTATCTGTGAATTTAATGACTTCCTTAGTATGTGCATTTCTGAAAAAAAAAAATGTTTTCAAGGCAGGGTCCTTATGATGCATTAATGAGCTGAAGCGTAATAATTGAGTCCCTGTGGTATAAATTAGTGGAACTGAAGCATTTGAGTATCAGAGCTTCTGGTGAAGAATTAAAGGAAAACAGAAACCTGTACTGAGGACTAGTGGAAGCATTTACATATTTTAGTATTAACCCAAAAAAAACAACATACTGTAACAGAGTTGCAGGTGGGTGAATGTTTTTAAATGAATATCCTGCCGGATAACACAGTGCTGTTTCCCCATATGCTACATTCCCCCCACATCCATATCATTTACCTATAGATATACAGGGCAAGACCAATAGTATGTATGAACTGTAATAGTTATAGCCGCTCAGCTTGAAATGGAACATATTAAAATTGACACATGGGATAAAGTTAAGCCCCTCCCATTCCTTACCCACGGAATGATATCTTAAATATTACTCAAAAAATGTTGTTATTCCTGAGCAGAGTGATAAACCAAAAAGCCTATTTTACTTGTGTTCTGACTTGAAAGCTATACACCCATCTATCTTGTGTGACCAATTATAAGTGTAATTTAACATCTCATGACTTTTTACCACTATTTATACACTTGGTGGCTTGGCAGACACCATTTTCACATCTGTTGAAATAGATTGTAATTCTTAGCTTTTGGGAGTCAAAACAATCGCACATAGCTATTTTGGGTAATTCTGATATTGCCATGGTGATTTAGCATTAAATTCTCTCAGAGACACAACTCAAGTAATGAACCTCATTTGGATTGATTGCCTTTTTAAGGTTAAATATGATATGATTAAAATAAAAAATACAGGTTATTTTTATCATGACTGGAGAGTCTATAGTTTTTTTTGGCTTTTGGAATTAGTATACTGAGGGCCTTGATTGAGAGCCTGAAGGGGAAATCACTCAAGCAGACATGGGATTCACACTAGAAACCTTCTGTCAACAGACACAGTGTCTTAACCTGCTGAACTAAAAACCACCCCATTAAGCCCCTATTACCCACTCCAAACATGTAGCAGACCACCTGCTGATTATGCTTTCATAAAATTACAATATTTCTGTATTTCATCAAAATTCAGTTTAATATAATTTCTCATGCAACTGTTTTTTCTTTTTTTAAGTTCTGTCTGTCTATCAGGTCGTATTTCCTTGCCTGTCCAGCACCTTGGTCAGCTGTTATTGTGGTTTTTTAAGTGCTTTGAAAATAAACGTGACTTGACTTGGTATCATTTTTGAATCCATCATGCTTCAGTTGCACAACAATCCAGTTGAACCTTCCAGTTCATCCATCCATCCATCCATCCATCCATCCATTTTCCAAACCGCTTATCCTAATGGGTCACGGGGGGTCCGGAGCCTATCACGGAAGCAATGCGCACGAGGCAGGGAACAATCCAGGATGGGGGGCCAGCCCATCACACTCACACACCATTAACTCACACATGCACACCTACAGGCAATTTAGCAAGTCCAATTAGTCTCAGCATATTTTTGGACTGTGGGGGGAAACCGGAGTATCCGGAGGAAACCCCACGACGACATGGGGAGAACATGCAAACTCCACACACATGTGACGCAGGAGGAGACTCGAACCCGGGTCCCAGAGGTGTGAGGCAACAGTGCTAAGCACTGTACCACCCTGCCGCCCCCCCTTCCAGTTCATAGTAATTTTATTCTCTTCAAGCAAAAATTATATGTCTAGTAAAAGAAGAATCTATGGACCAATACCATATTTTTTAATTGCTGGAATATGTCTTATTAAATATTCATGCCGATACATTCATTCTGACTAGCTCTGCTCTATAAATGACGTGTGAAATATTAAAAGGACGTTTTAAACATGCTGAATCAATCCTTGTCCTAATTTCTATCACAGATGCATGAATGAATATCAGGTAAAACATACAATCCTAGCAATTTAATTTACTCTTACATCAGAGACTTTGACTGAGAATGACAGCGACCAGTGCATATCACTGAGGATCTCTCCTGGACGAACAACATCACTGCACTGGCTAAAAAATCACAGCAACGTCTCTACTTCCTCCGCAAACTGAGAAGAGCAAGAGCACCAGCCCCTATCATGTACACCTTCTACAGAGGCACCAT
>JAODJX010000042.1:8255067-8277379 GCA_026776945.1 Isichthys henryi
ACCCAGGCGGAGATTCGAACCCGGGTCCCAGAGGTGTGAGGCGACAGTGCTAACCACTGCACCACCATGCCACCCCTCTAAAATCACTAGTGCTGTAGAAATGTAACAATGATGTGCCTGGCAGTGCCAACCTGCCCTCCAGGGGGCACTCCAGAGCATACACTTTGAGTGTAACTGGTCTGGGTCTTGCTCATTAATGGATGCAAGCTTGTTGACCTGAGAAACAAGCTGGCTGAGATAATGAATCACCCAGACAGTGCTGGATGGGGAAATGATTTTAAAAACTCTACAACCATATAGGACGTCATTTGTTGATCCCTTCTTAATGTTAATCTCAGACAAGATATTAGAAAGTTTTTATTATTGAGATGATTGTCTCCATTCTTAGGCAAGCTACACGCAGAAGATAAAACCATCAATATTGCAACAATCGACAGGTTTATGAAACAGACTATGAAAGGTAATGCTTTACATAAACTGCACATTCACAATGCATTCATTATGCATTCATAAAACATTCAGTGCACCTTCATAATGCATTCATAGAATATTCATAAGCAGCATGTAATTATACCTTAACATCTGTCAACATATGTTGGGATGCTAATCATTGTCCTATGAATTCATTATAAGGAATTATCTTGACTGGCTAAATATATCCTTTTAGGTCATAGTAGGTTTAGGCATAAAATAATTTATTATCATATGAATATAAGGAAATGTGAAACTTTGTTTAACTGTCGATAAGGAACATTGTTTGATACCACACATCAGCCTATCACATCACAGAAATACAAGCAATTCCAACCAATCATAAGGGTGTCTTTTAAGAACAGACAATGTTTGCCCACTAAACTCAAGGTACGAGATGTTTGTAGAGCCCGCCGCATGCGACAGTTTTGGTAATACATGTAAGTCATGGGAGAGATGAACACTCACTCAGAGGAAACGTCAAGTGTCGCCAAAGAAGGCTACAGTTCAGCAGCCACAGCATGTTTTAAAAAGGAGATATTGTCAATAAACAAGGCAAAAAAACCATCGGTGTGTGGCGGTATATTGACAATTTAAAGTCCGACGTTGCAGACTGGTACTGTGTATTGTAAACTCTTCTGTAAACTTGTAAAAAACTAAAACTGGTAGTATCTATTTCACTGCCTGGTAGGGATGCAAATTACAAGACAAACTGTGTTCCTTATTCATCCAAAACAGGACACAACATTTCATTTTTCAAAAACCCACTAGCAGTTTTTCATTCTGCGTAAGTTAACCGAACGTTACAATTATGGAAATGTTCAAAGTGTCCAGTCATTAAAACTAAGACTATTAATATAAAAACAAACAAAGGGCATGGTAGAGCAGCAGGTAACACTGTTGCTTTACCCATCAAAGATTATCGATTCCAGGCTGGACGTTGTGTTTTTAGTGTAGGCCTAGACCTACTGAATCGTGAGGATCAGCCACAGTGTTGCCGGATTACATAAAAGCAGGAGGCTGTATAGCACGTGGATAAGATGGTGTTTATTGCACCCATGCCATTCATTCTGACAGCTCACACATACTACCATGTGTGAGGTGGGTAGTCGGAGTGACCACATGCTAAGCCCATGTAAACCACTATCTACAACACTTAACATTTAACACTACGCCTGACATTACGTACCACACAATGACACCCCAATACATGATCATTACAGGGAAGTATTTAATTACAGGATTGGCACCGATCCAACCTGCCATGCTGCCCGAAGGTTACCTCCAGTGCAGCAATATTTTATTCTAAAACAATAGTTTTCAACATGAATTGCATTACAAAGGTGTTCATGTGATAATTTGATCATGTTGACATTGACAGAACCTTTGTTAAAATGTAAAGCGTGAAATTAATGTTCCATTAATGTTACCGTGCAAACGTTTTTTGCCAACTTTTGGAAGACCTTCACATGACACTGGCTGAAGTTCTGGGAATGATTCCTCTTACCTGGATTGCTAACTTGTAGCTCATACTCCAATACAGCTTCCATTTTTACCTGGGAATTCACTGGAAGCTCAGCCTGGCTGCACTTATGCCTAGATGACTCCTTGACAGCCGTATGTATGAAATGTGCTTTTTGCCTCACCTGAACATTGCTTTGGATAAACGTGCCTCATAAATATGTAAAATGGAAACATAAAATGGATGATCCTGTTAAATACGGAATGGTGTCCTGTACTGTCGATGAGCAGGGGAATCACGAGTGGGGAATCAGGGTCGGGAAGCCGGAGAGTCAGGAATAGGGGCTTTATTCCACAAAAACAACACAGCAGGCACAGAACAGCAGACAACGTCAATGACCGGACTGGGGAAATAGACTTTAATGTGGACTGAAATACACAGGACTAATGACAACCACCAGAAACAGCTGATCACAATTGGGATTGCACATGGGGTGAAAGAGGGGGGCGCGGCACATGAGAGGACCAGAGAAGTAGGCAATGACAGGTAGCAACTCTCCTAGCAATGTCAAACCAATTCTCTGGCAGTCAGAGAAAATGCCTAGCGACAAGCATACTGTCAGTGTTTTCTCGTGTTACACTGTTACACCTTACGACAAAAGAAAAAAAAAAAATTATGTGTAAAAGTACATTTCAAGGTAGAGTCCATCCAATTTAGCATCTTTTTTCATGTTCTGAATCTGTTTAACGGGGAAACATAAGGTGATTTTAAGGAAAACCAGAGCCTTGAGGTAAAGAAGTAATTGTGACGATTATCGATATCAACTGATATGGAAAAAAGTTTCGTGATAAAATACTTTGCCATATTACCCAGCCATGGATCATAGTCCTATGCACCATTTTAGAAACAATTACTTTATGTAACCATCTTCCTACGTTTTCTTTCTTGAACTACCTTGGCTTGACACAAAACACTTCTGGAGTGGTGCTGATTGTGTGTTTTGGAAACTTTTTGTGGGAGTGCATACAGCATTCCCGTTTCGTTATCTAGTAAAAGGCTTGGTCTGACTATACTTTCCTGTGTTTCCTGTCTGCAAATATGTTTAAACTATAACAGTCCCACGGCTATCTTAACCACCTCTGGTAGTAACTCTTTATGAACAGTCACATTATGTCTCTATTGTAACAAAAAATGGTTACTGTGACCATCTATCTCCAAAAATGTATCCTGGTCAGGGCCGTCGTAGGTGTAGACCCTATTCCAGGCAATATACGACACAAGCAGGGGTGGCACTAAACTACTTTCCTACTAGCCAACAGGGCTAGTTCAGTAAAAATGTATTCTGTCAGGCTTTTTTTTACTAGCTGGCAGACAAGCGTTCCGTTTTTTGTACTCACCCTTCTTCTAAATTACTCACCTGAGGCAAGGGGACAACTTAATTTCCAGCCGTCGACACTCGAAATAGAATGGCAGTTCATTGCAGACGCACTCACACACAATCATACACAATTTGGGCTATTTGAGTCCAGTCCAGTTACTCTAACTGCGTGTCTTTCAATTATGGGAGTTAAACTGTGTGACAGAGGGATACCATGCAAACTCCACACATACATGTACAGCAGATTTGAACCCCTAGTACTGAAAGTGTGAGGTATTCCTTGAGTCATTGTACCGCCCTGTTGTAACTTATGTGTCATCAAGAAAAGAAACAAAAAAAGAAGACATACAAAGTTTTATGAAGTGTCATACTTCTTTGTAAAACTTTGAATGGGTATTTCAGAAAAATATAAATGCCAATAGATCTTCTACTCTACAGGTATACAGATTCGAAGTAGAATTGTGAGAAGGAGTCCAAGCATGCTGGGCTAATGGGAACCACACCCTGCCCTAATGGAAACTCAAGAGTCTAAAAGCAAAGTACAGTGTTTTTATTTTAATTTTTTTAGTTATTTTTTAGCCACCGAGGGGCATTGCAAAGACCCACATTCATGCATTACTTCCTACAGTGTGTTCTAGTGCCCATTGTCATACTGGTTCATATGGAAGGGTAATTCAGAAAAATAATAATGCTAATAGATCTTGTGCTCTACAGGTATACAGATTAGAGGTACAATTCTGAGGAGGAATCAAAGCATGCTGGGCCAATTAGAATCCACAATCTAGCCTAATGGAAACTCTAGAGTTTAAAAGCAAAGCTCAGTGTTTTAGCTTTTACCTTCTTAACTACTAAGAGGCACTGTGAACACTCACATTCATGCAGTACTTCCGACAGTATGTTCTAGCGCACACTGTCATATTGGTTCAATCGTCAGACAGGTCTCCTACTGCAGTACCCTGATGCAGGCTTTCTCCATAGGTATCGGTCAACTTGCACCTGCATTTGGGACCAACACCACTTGACACAAGTCAATATAGGTGTATCTCGTTAGTTATAGCTGAGGGGCAAGACATTAAGTGCAGTGCTATAATATAAACAAAGTACTGCGTATAATAATAATAATGACATTGTATTGACCCCTCATGTGGGAAATTCCTTTCTTCTTTTTTGCCTACCCCATCTTGCTCTCTAAATATTGATGTAAATATAGAAGGACAACACTTTAGAATAAAAAGACCCTGCAAGATAATTTGGCAAACGTAGCGCGCTCAAATCGCACCAAAAATAAGACAGGAAATGAGAAGATACGCACGATAGCAAACAACGGGAGCTGAGAAAGAAGATGGTGCCTGAAGCTCTGGTGAAATATTTTATTGTACATTATTACAGTAAGTTTCTTCTTATTGTAATGAAATAGCACAGCACGGGTACTGTATCATATCTACTTGTTGTGGCTTTCCCTCACATATACATTACTGCATGCATAATTCATTACAAATTAGATATTGGCAGCACTCTCCATTTCCTTCACCTGCTACACTAAGCGATACGCCAGCTAACTTCCTACTGCACCCGCATTCAGGCATCTCTCAATCAATGTACATTGCTCAATGGGACGTAAGTCGAAGGATACCCGTTAGTGCCACCCTTATTTGCCAAAGTAGAAGTACTTTATTTACCCAGTCAACACTGAAGAGGAGGGTCATCGACATAATCCCCCCAACAGGCAGGACTTTTAACATCTCTGGACAGATATTATCCACTCAAGCAGTCCCTACTATCATTTTACAATATTCCCAGAGTTGGTCCACACTTCACCTCACCCCAGCTGAACCCACGACCATGAGATTATTTCTCTGCAACTGCCTTTGCCATAGCGATTCTGGTCTTTCTACTTTCTCAGGCAATCTCTGTGCAAGCGTTGTGCTGAAGGCCTTTTTCTTCAGCATGAAGAAACTTCCCTCACCGCAGGTGTCCAGTAGAGGTTCTCTGGGCTACCACCTTTCTGACCGCAGCTGATGCAACAACCGAAAACTTGAACATAGCCAATTTAGACTCAATGTCACTGAACTCACCCAGCACAAAGGATTGAAGTTCTTCTGGAGGTGTGAGTAGAATTAATCTTGTACAAAGGCTTCCACCAGACGTTCCCAACAAACACTGACTGCTTGTCTGGGTCATCTTGGTCCATCAGGTCTCCTCCCCAGGCACTTACTTCAACTAACCCCTAAGTGGTGGTCCAGTTGATTTCCCCACCCCTCGAGTGTGCAAAATACATACTCTCTAAACACGAGACACAAGAAAAGTTAATGATTGACTTTTGACCTATGGTACTCTGGTACTGTCATACTGTATTTTCAGTAGGAACATCCTGGTGTTCAAATAGTGTTTGGTATGCAGAGTCCATGGCTTGCACAGTCCAATAACAATTCACCATTCAGGGGTACATCCAAGAAGCCATATTTTCCCCAAGGGAGCCCCTATGAGAATATTAAGTTCTAGACAACAAAGCTCTGTGGATCGTCTAGAATATGCAAACCCTCCTGTCACGCTAAGGTCACAACCCTGGGAGGGGTTATTAAAGCTCTGTAGAAATAGCTAGGCTTGATGATATTTTTATAGTTTTTTTGGATGTTAGGTTCTAAACATTGTTTTGTGTAGATCTTGTTCCCATAATTGTCTTGTGTTTGTTATTGGTCACTCTCTGGAAGCTTAGAAGCACTTTTGTCTCCTTGACAGTTGCCTGCTTGCAGTGTATTGTCTACCTCATTTGTACCTCACTTTGGATAAAACCGTCTGCTAAATAAATGAATGTTAATGCAAACAGCAATCCACTGCATTCTTCATCTGGCTTCTCAACATGAACATCTTATGTGCAGATTACAGAAGTGTAACAATCGAATTACAATTTAAATGTAATATCCCAGCATACTTAGAGGGAATTGTTCGTAAGGGACAAATAATCATATCTGTGATAGCAATGTACTGTTAATATAGGGTAAGACATTCATTGAAAATAATAGTTTATTGAATGCATAGGGCTGGTTCGTCATCATTAACAATACATACAGCCGTGGCCAAAAGTTTTGAGAATGACACAAAAATTAATTTTCACAAAGTCTGATGCGTCTGTTTTTATGATGGCAAGAAAAACATCAGGGACAGACTGATATTCTGCAAAAGGTACAGGGATTGGGCTGCTGAGGACTGCGGTCAAAAGTAATTTTCTCTGATGGATCCCCTTTCCGACTGTTTAGAGCATCCGGAAAAAAGATTGTTCAGAGAATAAAAGGTGAGCATTACCATCAGTCCTATTTCAGGCCAACAGTAAAGCATCCGAAGACCATTCATGTGTAGCGTTGTTTCTCAGCCAAGGGAGTGGGCTCACTCACAATTTTGCCTAAGAACACAGCCATGAATAAAGAATGGTACCAAAACATCCTCCGAGACCAACGTCTCCCAACCATCCAAGAACAGTTTAGCGACAAACAAAGCCTTTTCCACTATGATGGAGCATCATGCTTAAGGCAAAAGTGATAACTAAGTGGCTCAGGGAACAAAACATCGACATTTTGAGTCCATGGCCAGGAAACTAGACAGACCTTAATCCCAATGAGAACTTGTGGTTAATCCGGGTGGACAAACAAAAATCTAGCAATTCTGACAAACTCCAAACATTGCTTATGCATGAATGGGCTCCCATCAGTTAGGTTTTGGCCCAGAAGTTGGTTGACAGCAGCCCTTGGCATAGCCCCCCCCCCACACGCAATTGCTCCAGGTTGTGCCGGATACTTATAATAACTACTTGGTCCTGGAGGATCAACGTTTAATTTCACCGTATACTGTGTATATGGCTGATATGACAATTAAACCTGCTTGACATGACATGACTTGACACTGGCAGACCCTGTGCTGTGAGCAGATTGCTCTGATCCGTCTGTGTCTGTTTTAACTGACCTACTTTATCTCTTCAGGAAATATGAGGTTGAACATATTTCTTTTGGCTAGAGTTAGACAGAAGAGAAGTAGAGTAATGATGCCTTATTCATCCCTGTGGCAAAATTGTCTTTTCTAAATGAAATGACATGATGAAATGGCCCCTCCCATCTTGTTCTTCATGAGACATATTAATGTCTTTACAAGGACCTCTACTTGACAACCTATATTTTGATGTTGTCAGATCATTCATCCATCTGATACTTAACCTGGATTGTGGGGGGGGGGGGGGCTGTAACCCCGTCATCACATCCAGGCTCGAATAATTTTTTCGAGTGGTTATATGTTCTAGTTTAGACAGTGGCGGTTCTACCTTGTATAGCACCCTGGGCAAACCCTTCATTACCTGAGCCTACTACCCTATTGAGTAACAAGAATGCTACTGTTATGCTAGCCAATTTCATTATATGCGTAATATTATAGTTATAACGAGATGAAATAGCTACATACCTTTATCGTTTGCTTGTCCCTCCTCTTCCTCTTTCTTCTTTTTTTCTACACTGGGCATCTGTTGGCCCAGATCTTCTCTTATCCATTTGTGTTAATTTGCCATTCGAACATTGATTCACTACCCATCCCCCAAACACTGCCAACCAAGAGTTAAGACTAAATAAATTCACCTTGGTTGTATGCAGACTGGCTTTATAGTATTCTTAACAATTTTGCACAAACCAGAAAAAAAAATGCAAAAATATGTGTGTGAGATTATATATTCAGAGTACTATGAATGAATTGTAATTTGTTTGGTAGCATTTCATGGAGTAAATTTCTTAATTGCATTACTACTGTATCCCCCCCCACCTCGGGCTTCCAGTGTGGCAACCTGAGGCCAGCCCATCCCCCTGTCCATATCCTACTTCTGATTGGTAGCCCTGCCTAGCTAGAATCAGGGTGCCTCCCCACCCCCTCCAACAAGGTTAACTGACCCACACCGTGACATGATACTGTACTGTTGAAAATGGAGCTGAAAAATGTCACCCTTTCAATTTTTTTTGTGTGGGTCTCCTAAGTCGCCCATACCTAAATCTGTCATTAAGTTTAGACAGATCGCTGGCCTGAACACGCAACATATTGTTGAAGACACTCTTCTAACTAACTGAGTTTTTTTTTTGGCTTCTGTCAGATGCTTAAAACGGAAAATGAGCAGAGAAAATGAGCTGTTAGCTACAAAAGCGTATCGATATAAGAAAGTTAGAAGATGCTAACTAACAGGAAACTGTAAGTGGTCCTCAAGCGACTTCGAAGCACTTTTTAATCTTTGTGTCTCTGATGGCTAACAAAGCAGAGTAATCCAAGTCTTATACGCAAACCAGAATTACATTCCCTGCCCAGATTATGATCAGCTGTTTTATGGAACAGTACCCATTACGCCACTCTACACTCATTGGATGACAGGCACTGAGGGGAAACTGGCCCCACATTGCAAAAAATAGTTTAACTTGCCAAGTTAGAAGATCTGATCACTAATTTAAAGACCCAAGCCCCTAGTTCACTGAACAAACCACATAGTGATGTCACCATGAGCTTGATTAACGTGGCCTAAAATCCATCTATTTTCTGTAACCGCTTGTCCTATTGGGGGGGAGGGGTGTCTGAAGCCTAAAAGGCACAAGACTGGGACCAACCTGGGATAGGCCGCCAACCCATCACAGGGCACATTTTAGTAACTCCAATCAACCTCAGCAAGGTTTTGGACTGTGGGGGTGGAACCACAGTACCCAGAGGAAACCCCATGATGGCACAGGGAAAACATTCAAACTCCACACACGGAACCCTGGGGGAGACCTGAACTCCGGTTCTTGAGGTGTGAGACAACAGTGCTAACCACTACTCCACCATGCCCCCCGTGGACCAAAATCGAAGTACATGTATAATTTGCCAAATTTGTACTTACAAAAGACAACAAGGTAAGGTATTTGTTTTGTAATGCATTTGTTTTTATAATAATCTTTACAAAAAAGTATAATTAACAAATGAAATTTTATTCTAAAAGTCATGTCATATAATGGATAACTGCATGATTTAATACACCATGCATGATTTTCAAACATCACCTCGGGATATAAATCCAAACATTAAATTCCAAAAGTCGTGTCATCTAATGAATAATTGCACGACTATGTGTGGTTTTCAAACATTATGCCAGGATATAAATTCAAAAATCTAAGGTGATTCTACATTACATTTAATGACAAAGAGCTATTATAACTGCACCTTTCAGGGCGATAGGGAGAACGATGAATCACCATCTCATACATAGCACATTAATAGGTTTAAATGTACATTTACATGCGTGGGGGTGGGGGGTGAGAGACATTTTAACCGAATGTAAAGTGCATGTGGCAGTGATCTCTGTGTCTGGGGATTTAAAGTGGCAGTGACCCTGCCCACCCACATGGATACATAAAAACAGGTATAAGCCCCTATAATAAACCAAAATGCTTCCTTTTACACTCAAGAATATTAACATGCCAGTGTGGCAACATAGATTTGCATTGTAATTAGGCAGCTGTCTGATTAAAAACTTTTCAGCATCTAGCAAGGACCCACAAAAAGCATACCGCATTTGTACAGTTCATTAAATAAACAGATTATTCCACGCCACATTGAAGTTTTGGGTCTTTTTGAGGAATACAAATGATTATGATTTGTATTCAAAGACCATTTGTTTTGAGGAAAACAGAATCTAACAGAAAGCAGGATTGCACATCAGAATCAATACCTGATCCTTGAGTTTGTGTCTGATTTGATATCCCAGCTCTAATAATTGACTGGTTGGCTACGGCCAGAAACCCGGGTTTCCTCTGGGTCTCTGGAAACCAACACGTGTCTCTCATCAGACACAGATAAAACCAACTGGGAAGCAGCCAATAGTATATTTCTGAACATGCATACTGTGATGTCAAAGAAGGGTGTATATCTCATTTAAAAGTCAAGGAAGGCATTGACTTCATTTAAGGTCTTTTGATAAATGGCAGCCCGCTTCTGTCAGCTACATCAGACAAGCAGTAGGGTGTTGCGTGATTTTGCTGCCCACCATCATCTCAGGTGGGTGAGTGGGCCGCTTTATCACGAGCCAGGCAGACTCTCCAGGTTTTTTTCCTTCCTCATCTAGGTCATTGTGGGTAAAGGGGAGAGGTGACTTTGTGAAATTAGTTAGAACCAAAGTACGACTCCCAGCAGACGGTGGCTGCGCGCATGACATAATGACAGCCTTATCGGGGGTGCGCACATTGAGCAGCAGTCCTTGGGCCCTAATCAGAGGAAACGATGAGCAGGACTCTGCCTACCCATCAACCCCCAGGGCAAAAATCTGAATGAATGGTCGGAGGAGAGAAAAAATTTACACTCATCGCCTTGGGAGATATAAGAGAGATGGAGACTTCCCCCAGTTATGGAAGCTAGTACTCCAGCTGAAGACCAGTCAGGAGTGAGGTGTTCCAGAACTTAATATACAGCCTCAATGGCATGAAAACACCCCGTTCCCATCTGAAGTATATTGGCCTAATCCGGATTAAATGCGGCAAAGGGGATTAAAAAGATCTCTTTCAGAAAAGTTAGGTATAGCTTTGAGATGATCAGGGATAAAAATTTAAAGATGGATCTGTAATTAGGGCTAAAAGTGTAAAACCAGTGTTCCAAACCAGGGGTCAATGAACCTGGATGAGTGAAAAAATATTTTCTTAATATTTATTATTAATGTTAATTTTCACTAACCTCTGACCGAAACTGTTTCCTTCAGTTATGAATGTAGGGCCCAAAACACAGTGTATTAGCGGTATCTGAGAATTCACCAACAGTAATCAAATATATTTTCTATCATGATTCTGAAGTGGGGGGCGGCATGGTGGTGCAGTGGTTAGCACTGTTGCCTTACACCTCTGGGACCCAGGTTCGAGTCTCCGCCTGGGTTACATGTGTGTGGAGTTTGCATGTTCTCCCCATGTCGTCGTGGGGTTTCCTCCGGGTACTCCGGTTTCCCCCCACAGTCCAGAAACATGCTGAGGCTATTTGGAGTTACTAAACTGCCCGTAGGTGTCCATGTGTCAGTGACTGGTGTGTGAGTGTGCCCTGCAATGGGCTGGCCCCCCATCCTCGGTTGTTCCCTGCCTCGTGCCCCTTGCTTCCGGGATAGGCTCCGGGCCCCGCGCAACCCAGTAGGATAAGCGGTTTGGAAAATGGATCGATGGATGGATGGATTCTGAAGTGCTTCACTGGACTGCCAAAAGGGTGCATGGCACAAGAATGGTTAAAAACCCCTGATGGAAAACCTGGAAGCAGCTTTGTTATTTTGGTAATTTTCTAAAAGAAAAATCCATCAAGGAGCTATTTTTACCATTATTAAAAATTGGGCAAATAAGTTAGAGACCAGTTCAAGAAAAGGCACATGAGGTGTGAGGAACCATCAGGGCTCCAAGTCGTCAGAGGATGCATGTGGATGCCACCCACCCTGTGGGAAAAAACGACAAAAATTATAGCCTTTGAAAATACCCTATCCCCCCCTGCTGTCACCCTAAATTGTTCTGCTCAACAAAATTGCTCTCCTCACATAAAGATAAACGTACTAACTATATCAGGAGGTGCTCCCTCACTACTCTGCTTCAGCTGTATTGCAGCCTTTTCCATTCAAATGGCACATCCATAACATCTCCGCACAATGATGAAGACATGCGGGCAAGAGTTGGACCAAAGGACCGTATCCAGTCGCAGGTTGGTCGCTGCAATTTTGGATGGGAAGGTGAATCTCTGATCTAGGTCAACACATACCCAGTTCCTGGCCGTGTTCCGTGGGCATGAGTGGAGACGTGAGAAGTTAAGAACTAGTTACGCTCCATCCTGGATGAAGGGTTGTCACCTCAAGTCAAGTCAAGTCAAGTAGGTCTTTAATGTCATTTTTATCTATACACAGTTGAGTACAGTACACAGTTCAAAACAAAACAGGGTTTCTTTCGGACCAAGGTGGTACGTAAAATAACACGAGACTAACAAGCAGCCCAGCAACGTGGAGTGTATAGTGTACAGAAACTGTGCAAACATTGCAGGATAGTGCAAGAGGACAGGACAACTGACACCTACGTGTACAAACAGCACAGTAAACCCAATACTGAAAAGGTACAGTTTGGCAGTGCAATGAGATAGAAATAAAAATAAATAAAAGTAACTGTAAACATGGTTAGAATAAGATAGTAAATAGTAGTTAGACAATAGTGTTAATGTGTGTGTGTGGTATCAGATCAGTCCCTGAGAGTTCAGCAGTCTGAAGGCATGGGGGAAGAAATTGTTTCTGAATCTGGCTATGAATGCAGGAATGCTTCAGTACGTTTTACCTGACAGCAGGGGGGTGAAAAGATAATATGAGGGCTGGGATCATCTACAATGTTGATGACTTTGCAGATGCAAAAGGGGGACACCTAAGGAGCTGGGGATTGAGACCTTGCTTAAGGACCTAAGACAGCCTAGGTTTGAACCACTGACCGTCTGATCACAGACGTAGAGATTCAGAGCCACACTGAAGTTGGAGGGAGAAGGCAAGCTGTGATGATGAAGCTCCACCTGTTTGACTCCATGCTTCATAGCTTGCCTCCTGTCAAGGCCCTCCCACCTCACCCTGCAACCTTGCTTGGCTAGACATATTGCTTTGGGACACCTGGCTGCGTCTTGGCTGCACACCTCCTCCCCCACCCCATGTCAGCATTCATTTGAAGTAGTCTTTTGCCAGGTACATTTCAGTGCTCCTAAGCCAAAGCCCTCTCTACCTTTTTGGACATACCCCGCTATAGTCTGGTGTCGGAGAACAGATTTTGTGTCTAGTACTTCTGTAGCTGGGGTCCCTTATTTGCTGTTTCTACGGTTGGAGTAACGCTTATTAAGGTCGAGACCTGAGATTCTGTGAGCGTCATCTCCAGCTTTGCCTTGGCCCATTTATATTCCTCCACAAGGCTAGAGATTGACAGTGAAAGGAGTCCTTTCCCATACAGCCCTGTGCTGCTGAGGGCTCTTGGAAGCCCAAGCCACTTCCTTACTTACAGATTCACCAATCTCTCCAGTTGATTTGCATGAGATAGGATGACCTAGTACAGGGGTGATCAGTCTTATCCAGAACGAGTCGCTGTGTATGCGGGTTTTCACTGCAACTTCCTAATTAGATTACTAATTAGAGGACTGATTGGCTGAAGAGTCCTGAACTCATTAGAGGACTGATTGGCTGAAGAGTCCTCACATCTGAGTTTCAAAAGCTGACTTAAAGGTTTTCCCAAAATCCTGCACACACACTGGCCCTTTGCAGATAACAATGGCCACCCCTGACCTAGTAGATGCTAACTGGCCACAGGAGGCAGGGAAACAGTCCAAATTGAAAGCAGCAAAGCTACAGCGTCCCTGGGTGAGCAGTGTTGCCGATTTGCTTAAGGCCACTGATTAATCTTGCCTAAGTTGTTCTACCTCTTCTTTGTCCTTGAAGTTGGCATTCTACCATCGTCTGAGGCTTCTGACGGGCTACTCCAGGGCGGTTGGTATTGGCTCATTTTTAATTCGGATCCTTTCGTCAGTGAGCCGGCGTTTGACAATGGAAATACTGTAGGATTCACAGTGTTTGATCTCCATTCGTGCCTATTTGATGTTTCCCTGCAGTCTTTCCAGCAGGCATTTGGTACATGCTTTTGTTGTTCTTTGTTAGAAGAGGGGATGGTGAATGTTGATCCTCAGTGCAGCTAACAAGACAAAGGGAACTTTATTTTAAACTGAACTTTTTTTTTATTTAAAATAAATAAATAAGTAAACTGAACTCAACAGAGCCAGAAACAAAAAGGCAGGTAAATAATACTGGAACTCACAAAGGATTAAATCCAACACAAGGGACCGCAGAGTAAACACAAACATGATCAGGTAACAGACAGGAAACAAACACAATGAGTGACCAAAGAACATATCTAGAACTGGCACTTATATATACAGATAATGAGGGCATGACGAGGGAGAGGTGTGGACCATTACTAATTACACACAAGGAGGTACAGGGAAGAGGTGAGGGTAATTAACAAGCACAAGGACTGAAACATTAGGAGATATTAGGATTATATGTGAAACATGACACAACTAAAAAACTGGACAGGGATATGGAGAAGCAGAAACAATGACACAAAAGCAAGGACCCGCACTGAAATACCAGAACATAACACAGGGAATACAAAACTAATAACTTAAATGTCCAACGATTATAGATGCACAGTGCTGAGCCAAGCGGTAAGTCCTTTCAGCTACATGGCAGCCTGGGGGGCAGGGGAACACACTAGCTACAGGGAAGGAAGCTAAAGCTAAAGAAACAGGGAAAGAACGGGATGGCCAGTGACACCTGGTGGCCAAATGAGAAAACGACCAACAAAGTAGGGACTGATCCAGACAGTTGATATTGTGATTATGTCATCCACTAATATGCTGATTGGAGGATGACGCAGTCCATTCTTCAAGCGTTTCCCTCTGACTGCCAACCGTTATTAGCGCCATTGCCATGGTAAATGCCGGGGGAGCGATGTTATAGCCGATCCTTTTGCCTATCTCAAGGTTCTGCCAGACGGTGGAGTTGTCCAGTGTTGTGACACAGATCTGGTGATCCTGGAAGTAAGCGTTGACCAGCTTTGTGATGGCCTCTGACACACTGAAAAAGTTGAAAACTATACATAATATCTCACGAGGGACCAATGCAAAGTGGGCCTTGTCACTAATTCATTCATTCTTGGCAGTTTGTATTTGGTGCCAGATGGCATTTATATGTTCCAGACATCTTGAGAAGCCACATATTCCTACATTCTGCCCTGATACAGTATATCAACAAAGTTGTAAAAATGCTCAGAGTATTTGGCCACAACACCAAAGATAATCCTTCCTTGCACATTCAGGAGATTGATCTGTCAGAACTGGTTGATTGTTGAGGTGTTTTCTTTGGGAATTCGGATCCCTCCAACCTTCAGCAATGCTTTAGATATGATACCTTTAACCCATGCCACTTTCAGTAACTTTCAGAGGTATTTCAGAACACTTATGGATCCTGTCTGGAACGCTATTGAGG
Organism: Isichthys henryi; assembly: GCA_026776945.1. Lineage (NCBI taxonomy): Eukaryota > Metazoa > Chordata > Actinopteri > Osteoglossiformes > Mormyridae > Isichthys > Isichthys henryi. The sequence goes on from JAODJX010000042.1 coordinate 8,270,440, forward strand.
CCACGGGGCCTCAACCTGCAGCTGTGGCCCCCAGTTCTCTACTGTCTCAGTATCGGCTTAACTGTGAATTCATTCCACTGTAGTCCGTATGACCAGCAGGCTACATGATGATGCTCATACTGAGAGAACTAGAGGAGACTGTGAGGTTGCCAGCTTACAGTATACTGAGAGAACTAGAGGAGACTGTGAGGTTGCCAGCTTACAGTATACTGAGAGAACTAGAGGAGACTGTGAGGTTGCCAGCTTACAGTATACTGAAAGAACTAGAGGAGACTGTGAGGTTGCCAGCGCACCAGCAGAAGCACAGATCACAACAGCCTGTATTTGTCTTTTCATCCGCTCCATCCGTCAAGCTGCCATTAGGAGTGACAATATGAGAAAAGTTCCCACTACTCTTAAAACATCAATGCAGTGAAAGAAAAGAAAAATCATTTTGCAGAAGAGCTGCCTATATTTTTATCCAGATGGAGTGCTGTCAGGATGTTTTCTTTGATCTCCGGGCTTCTTCGCCAGCGTGGGGTCACGCAGCATTGACCTCACCGTTTTGTTCGCTCCTTTGCTGTGGAGAAGAGATCTGAGAGGATCACATCTGACGGGAAGCATCTGACAAGGTTACGTGACGGTACAAGCTACGGAAATTCACCCCATCTCTTATAAGAGCAACCAGCAGTACATTGGTAAAGCAAAAAAAAAGTCAACCAGAGAAAATCAAGACACTTCCCTTTATTTATGCGGTTATTTGTTTGTTTAGCTAGCTTTACTGAACAGATAATTTCATTCCAAGTAGTCGCTAAACTGGTATACGGTGATATTTTAACGATGGAGTTAAGGCTCAGTAGAACAGGTAGAAATTTTGGGAAGTGCCTCATTAGGTTACAGGCTCTGATCCCAAATCACCACACCCTTACACAAGTTAGAGGTCAGAGCCAAACCGTGGACTCTCTCAGTTTGGTACTTGCAGCAAATCCCCATTCGCCATGTTTCACTGCTAACCACACAGCAGACCAAACTGTGTATCGTTGTCTGTGGTGACCGGTCACATAAGGCATCACGAGGATAAAGAGTCACGTCACAACTGTCATCTCTTAGTCTTCACTTATCTTTCAATTCAATAAAATTACGACAGAGAAGAGTTATTCTTAAGTGAACATTAAGGGAATAATTTTACATTTAATAACCGAGTTTAATACTTAGTTCCAAAATGTATTATTATCTGTTACATATGCAAATAGTAAATAGCAAATGATGAAATTATTGGTAAAACTGTATTTAAGTAGTTATTAATTGTCATTTATAAATACAGAAACACATACTTAATATTGTGATTAGCCTATTTATATTCCCTTTAGAAGCATTTAGTTTCTATCTCAAAAAGAATGGTTTCAGTTTTTTCTTTTAGTGTATTTATTATATAAACACATAAGAGGTAGAGAGTGGAACAAATACTGTTGAATTTTTTATATAAATCAGGCGTAAATCTGATAGATTTGAACAGACAAAACCTAAATGAGTGTTGCTAGATTACAAAACAGAAACTTACTAAATGAAGAAGGTGATGCAATCCATAGAAACTAGCAATTACTTCAATAATTATAAATTGGCCTGAACTAATTGTATTTGACTTTACAATAGATATGCATCCATGTTAAACCTTTGTATGCATTTTTAAATCTTTTTATTTGATGTTCTGTTAGTTTAGTTAACTGCACTAATATGTCAAGAACAAGCAAAATTGATTATCTCTATATGTTTAAGAGGATTTTAAATGTGACTCTTTCCCTTTACACTTAAGAACATAAAACTGCGTTTAGTGATTGCAAACACAAGCAATATGCATGTTTCATTTACAGTAACTGCCTTCCATGCTTCACACAAGTAAGGTTCTGTTCAATATCGCTGATCACGTAAGAGTAATTCAATCTGCATAAGAATCTGTGTACCTTTTTCCCTATTAGTGAAACATTTATTTCTTTACTGAACACCGAACACTGAAAAAAAATGTTTTCTTCAAAATCCCATAGAAGGTCTGCAGATCTGATGGTATCTAACATGATTGCTTCTGTCAAACATGGTATTGTTCTTCTCAATGAGCTATATATTCTGACACTGTGAGCTCAAGCGAATCGCGGCCGCCAGCTGCTCGCACTGCTCAGAATGACAGTGCATTCTGTGCAGCAGACTAGGTGACCCAAAGTGACAACGGAATTACGGATTGTCACGACGCCAATATCGGGTAGGGCTGAGACCATATGCGGTTTATGGTCACGTACCAACATACTCCGCTCGGTGACAAATCATTGATTTCATCCGTTGCAGCTCATTTCATTTCAGGGTGCAGCTGGATTGAGTGACAAGACCCACGCTGACTGGTAGACTCTGACTTTGTTGTGCTGCAAATTCATCGCTTGGTCATTCTGAGTGACCCATGGTCACCCAAGCCTAACAGACATTGAGACCTAATATACTAGTCTCTCTCATCTTCAAATACCATAGCGTCACATATCTTATGCAGTAACATATCTGCAGAAATGCAAACGGCCAGCTGCCAAGGAAGGAAATATGACCTTGGAATGTAGCTCAACCTTCACTGCCGAGGGAATGAATCCTTTCCACTCGCCGGAGAACCTGCTGGACATTCCTGCAAATTTGCCAGCTGAACATGAGCTGTACGTAAAGCTTTACTTGCAAAATGAATTCAATAATTCGTTTTATTTCACTGCCCCCTAAAAAAAATAACTACTAAGGCCTTTTAAGAAACATTAGAAGCGAAGGCAGCAGAGTGGCACATACGTCCAGGATAGTAGGGTCCTGGCCCGAGCTGTGTTTGTGTGCTACTTGCACACTCTATGGGGTGTAATTCTTTGTGTGAGTGTGAATGAGCTTTCTGTGCTGGTCGGATCCCCTGAGTTTCCTGGGATATTATCCAGGCTCATCACAGCTCTTTAGGGGATATGCAATTGGAATATGAATGAATAGACAGATTATAGCCAGGTTAATAATACATTTTAATCACAGTATACATCACAGTGGTTTGCATAGTGCTAAGAAGGATCTTGGGAAACGGTAGATGACATCAAACTCTAGTCTGGCTAATGCCAGCCAGCCTCAATCCCATGATATTGGAGTTTTTTGGTTCAGAGTCACTGACTTAGCCCATCTAACCATGCAGCAGCTCTGGAAGTAGGGGCACATACTGGGAACAGAACAAACGGGGTAGCCAGCAACACCTGCTGGCCAAATGGGGAAATGACATACAGAACGGGGCAAGACAATCTTGTCCAATAGGGGTATCAAACAGAATCATATGACATTATGATGAGGAATAAAAAAAATAGGCTCCTTATGGATGGGGCTTTCCTGTTCATTGTTATACAGCCCCTGTGCAGAGACGGGGTTAAAGAACGCAGCAGGGAAGCATAACAAGAACTGTTTCCATTTGGGAAAAGTAAACAATAAACAGTAACCAGAGTCAGGATGAGTGTCAGAGTCTGGCCAGCTTTATATGGGGAGGGAAAGAACAGGACACATTGGTTTATACCATTAGACAGATTGAGTGAATCGGCAAACAGTCAGCAGACCTCCCCTCCCGGTAAGGACACCTCCCTCACCCCTAGAGTGTTGTTAAAAAAATGCAATCTCAGAAGAGTTATCTCATGGGCTTCTGTTGAGGCATGTTCAGAAGGTCAGACTGGGGGCAGCCCTGCTCGTGTGATATTAGATGAGGGCAGCTCCTTAGCTTGCAGTTCACGTTCAGAGCTTCCCAGCCACGGCAGAGAAGAACATTAACAAACATGACGTAGGACAACCAGCAACTTTATGTTGGCTAGGGAAAGCCGGTGTAGATTAGTATGTCATCAGCATAGACGTATTTGCTGTACATTGGTTGTCCCCATTTTCCTCTTAGACTGACGGTCCACATTTGCTGCAATCTGGAGTCAATCCAATGAAGGCCAACAGGTTGTTGATCCTCTGTTCGCCTCCTGCTGGTCTCCACATCATCATCACCACAGGACTCTATTATAGCTACAGCACAGAGCCAATCAATGAAACTCCCGGTTCAATATTTACAGACATCTAAGACCACTCTGCCTCCATGGGAAAAAATATCAGTAAGGGGACTTAAATGTGAACCCACCTGCTTTTGGAAATGTCAAAGGAAGCTGATACATCATTGTTTGTCCAGCCGAAGAATTATCACAAGCAGGGTATTATTGTTAGCAAGTATAAAAAAACTGAAAACTACATCCAAACAAAAACCATAAATATCATCCAAAACTATCCGAAATTAAATAAAAATGAACGTCAAATACTTTCTGCTATAATTTTAAAATGCTATTTAGATCAAGTGATTTATCTTTAATTCCATTATTATGTGGAATGTCTTTTTCCCATTTTGAGCACATTTGTAGCCTATTTGTATTAAAATAGGATTCACTCTAAAAGGCAGACATGAAAACAGCTGTACGACTGTCAGTCTATCCCTAAAAATAAAATTGCTTAAACTTAAAAAGAAACTAACATTTGTAAAAATTAAATAAAAAATTACACTGAAAATTAACTGAAACTAAACTGGTTTTCAAATGAAAATGGAAAAGAATATAAAAATAAAAACTAACAAAAAATCTAAACTAAAACAACACTGATCGGAAGCAAGAGGTCAGGCTACCAGATCTAAGTCTGCCATTAGCCATTAGCAATATAAAACTGTTTAATGCAAACAAAACATGCTCTTTCAGTCAGACACTCAGCACAGCTCTCCGGTATTCCATATCTTCATGCCTTGGTTCAGCTTAGCGCTGACATTCAAAGGAATTGTTTAAAAACACCTGAATCTTTGTTAAAACAGCACCTCTGGGTATAAGGTAGGCTATTCTCTGTCCTTCTTGATGTATTTGCGATTTAGCCTCCTGTTTTATTCCCAAACAGTTGAGATTGAGATTTAGATGGTCCCCTCAAGCCCTTCAACGGGCATCTGTGGCCTATTGCATTTTTTTCTCTCTCTGTTTTGAACCTCGGAGCCCAACCGAGCCGTGCACTGGATCACAATTATTGCTCACCTTGTGTCCAAACTCTAAACTCCTCAAAAGTTCTGTTCTTTTTAAATTCCATTGTAGCAATCGCATTACAATATATACTCTGTTAAGTGTTAAACATTATTCCACCATTATTATTTTAAAGGCCATTATCCAAGGTGACTTACTGTTTAAAAAAATAATAATAAAAATGCGGAGCTTATCACGGTTCATGAATGCAGAGTGCAATATAAATGCTGAATGTGCAACATTGTTTTAAAACTGCCAATTACTGTGCCTATGAATACAATACTGTAACGCTAACGATAAAGCTAATAAAAGCCAACAGTCACTTGGTTTAGATTAAAAAGAAGTGCGGTTCAGCGCATGGGGTCGGTGGAGTCATTAAGTATCAGTTTGAAGAAGAAGAAAAGCAGCAAACAGCTAAACAGAGGATGTGTGTCGTGGTTAAAGGTTATTTGAGAGAAAACATGTGATCTCCCGAAGCCGAAATTGCACGAGTCGTTGTATATGTTCAACGTGGTTCAGCATAAAGGACCACAAAGCCCAGGTGGCTTTTCTTGACAGGATTTCAAGTGCAGTTTGAAAGACGGGGGGTATTTGTGGGTACGGAATGATGGATATGAGTGTGCAAGGAAGAGGCTAAGGCTGTTAGCTAGAAGCTGGAGGGTCACTGGAAGCTTAAGCAATGTCTGCCTTGGCCAAACTAGGCATTTTATGTAATAAAATAAGTTGAAGTACATTATTTCATCGCTACAGAAGACAGTGTTCCTACCTCGGGTGCATTGTCATCATCGATCATTCGGTATTGGGATAAACCACATTTGCAGCATTATGGCCACTATATATGCCTGAAGCAATTGAAGACAACCCCAGGAGGTGATCGGATCCTCCCACGGCAATTTCACAATTCAAGGGGTGTCTGATGGAGTGTGTGAATGTGGGGGTGCTTCTCCTGTCGAGAGAGTCGGATCACAAACCTAGAACACAGGTCTATGATACAAAAGTGTAAAATTAACCCATAGCCAAGTTGCATCATCAATACTAAGTATTGGCCCATCAACCCAGACACCCATTTTCTAAGCACTTAATTCCTATGTTTACATGTCTAGACCAACTGAAACGATCACTATACAGTGATCGTTTTGAAAAGGGCTCCACCCAAACTAGTGATACACAAATACTGTCCCATAAACCATTAGCAATCCCAGCAGGAAGATATGACAATGAGTGGATTTGTTTCAGATTTAAATATTTAGACTCTTGTATACATTGCTGGATCATTACCTAAGAATTATGTGCATTTTATAAGCCAGTAACTGGCAAAATATTTAAGGTCTTGTCTGACAACCAAACCAAGGTTTGTAGAGGCACCCTGAACAACCGTCAGAAATGTTACAGGGTAAGTGTGGCCTTCTACCTATCCATTTTTCATCTTACTGTGCCTATTATGGTGTCAAGGTGAAGCTAAAGACTATCCCAGATGAAATAGTGATTAAATATTTATATACTCAAGGCACAGTGAAGCAATGAGCTACATGAGAATCCTCTCTAGTTTCTCTTACTCTTCGTTTATTGCCAGTTCAGAGGGTCCCCATCACTTCAATGACTGAGCAATTACTGATTAACTGCCAAGAAAAGCTTTTATCTAAATAGACTTAATTACCTTTATTGCATTTGTAGCCATTGATTGGTATGAATAATGAAAAGTTCATGTTAAATCCACAGGTATGACCACAAGACCCCACATTGACAGCTGAGTCAATTAATTTCATACATCCATCCATCCATTTTCCAAACCGCTTATCCTAATGGGTCACGGGGAGTTCAGAGCCTATCCCAGAAGCAATGGGCACGAGGCAGGGAACAACCCAGGATGGAGGGCCAGCCCATCGCAGGGCACACTC
>JAODJX010000042.1:8307089-8324974 GCA_026776945.1 Isichthys henryi
CCCTAATCGGTTCCTTATCTACAGAAGCACCCTACCCCCACCCCGTCCCATTTATTCAAACTGCAGTTGCTGAAATCCTGGAAGAGAAATAGACTGAACTCAGTTTTCAAATTGAGAGGGATCTGGGGATAGGGGGGCATAAAATCCCCCCCCCCACACCCCAAGTTTCAGCCCCACGCCTACCGACCCCCACATTCAACACCTATTAATCAGCTTTAAGCTCTGGTGAATGGATTTTTTTTTGGGGAAACAGCAACAGTTGTCATTAAAAAATTTTCATTCACAGAAGCAAAATGGCAACTGACAGATGAGGGTTAACATTTTAGTTTTCAGGCTGAGCAATAATGTGCTGTTCCGCATTTAATAGAGCTATTATTTGTGAATACAAATTTCAAGACCCCTGTGCTTCAGGGATTAGGAATCTTTTCATTATTTGTTGCCCTGTATATGACTGAGCTTCGGAGTGATGCATCTTCAAAGTAACTGAATAGCAACTAAATCCCAGCTGTGCAGCCCTGTGGAAATTAGATGAAAGATCTCATTCAATTTAATCTTTCGTGTATGTTTCCTTCCAAAACAGTAGGACTATCATAACAAATATAGTTTAACTGTTATACCAGCTGTGTATCCAAAACCAGTAATGGAGACTTTGGGCTCAATACCATCAGGCTGCCCAGTTTCATAACAGTGGTTTTACAGAAATTATACCGGAGGAAATTCATGCATTGCCTCACATATTCAGATAACGTTCCAGAATTTATGTCTAAAAACATGGAAACATTGCACTAAATTATTCTTTTTGCCCCATTAGAAATATCAAGAATACATCAGTTTCATCCTCGCCAAACGAGACCAATCCCATGATTCATTGCACGCCAAGTTCATTCTTGGAAGCCAGGTTAGTAATGCCAGTGTTGTCAAGACCACAAGTATGGTCTTTGCGTTCTTGGTATTGAGATTCACTCCGTGTGTCATGCTTCAACAATGATGGAGGCAGGAGTAGTGTGAGGCCAAACCATAAGGGGGGGGGGGGTCATTAAGGAAGAGGAACAGGGTAAACAAAAGCTGACTCTGTGCGGTCAAAGACAAGACAAAACTGAAAAATAAGGAAACCACTGCAGCATACACTGGGGAGCACAAGACTGCGAGGTTCTCTTATACACCACTAATGAGGAGCAAATGAGAGGCAGCTTGTATCAGTCACACAAAGGCTGAAATGAGAGGTAAGACAAATTATTAACTTGGAAAGAACAGGGGGGCAGGAATGCAGGGCTTGACACCAGACCTATGGCAAATAATCTACAAATCAGGATTTGTATTGCATGTCTTCCCTCTAATTGTCCCCTCCTGCAACGTGACAATAGACACCAACTTCTCTGTGTTAACAGAAGTCCAATATTTTTTGCACATGATAACTTAGGTTGTGTGTTATACATGTTTTTAAAATTAAAAACGTTAGTAGAACCTCAAAAGTTGTTGTCAAAATTATCTTCTGGTACTTCGCTGACAGGCGTGACAGTTGAGACTAAATTAGTACCACAGATAAGTGTGTTTTGCATTTACAGCAGAAACTCGTAGCTCCTGTCAGTAGCACTCACCTGGATCTTCACCCTTTGATGAAATTTTGAATTGTCAATGTTTACCTGTAAGCCGCACTTAAAGGCTAGTTTTTTAACATTAAATATAATCTTCCTCTTTTGTAACCACTCGTATCTCTATAAGGTTTCCAGTTCAGGCAAATACAAAGTCATTTTCCCATTGTGATCCAGCAATGCTTCATTACCCAAGTTTATCATTTTTTAAATCACTGTATATATCTGCATATTCAGATCCTTAATCCAAATTCCTCCAAAACAATAATGAAATGAACACTTCGATACATTTGTCATTTTTTTATCATATGCAACAATCTATGAATTTTCGATAAATGCATGATTTTTGGAAGCAAAACAGGCACCCATCCCTCACGGGTAGCAGACACGACAAATGACACCGCCCTCCCCACACTTTTTGTCCCAGCAAAACATAACCCTGGCAGTATATCATTTCCTGAGGAATATAATGCTAATACACATTGTTAATATTCATGGAAAATCAGTGTTCATTGTGTGCATCCCTAACCATCAGTTAAATCTATTCCTCCAAGTGCAATGACACATTCCAGCTACATCCAGTTTTAGGATCATTATTTCTGTTCAGACAGCAGAAAACCACCATGAAGCAAAATACAATATTATGTTCATATTATAATTGACTGTGAATGATTATAGTTATCACATCCCACAGTCTGAAAACTGTGATAGGATGTATTCTTCTATTTCTCTGTTGCGAATCCACCGTGGACCAATAGGGGGTGATCAGTACCACACAGTCCTGCAGTATATCCATCAGAATCCAAGCCATCAGAAGTGTCAGTGGGATTGACCAGTCAGGAAGTGGAGCAGTTTTCCCTTGCTGACGTCATTAGGACGGAGATGAGGGGTGAGTGGCAAAGGTGGAGATTTCAGGTCCAGGGAGTACAAATCCAGACCAGGATTTTGTTTCAACCATATAGGAGTCACAGACACAGAGTACTCAGCTGTTTGGTTGAAACAAAATCTTGGTCTGGATTTGTACTCTCTGGACCCGAACTCTCCACCTCTGCTGAGTGGCGCATGTGTGCTATCCTGCAATGGAAACACAGGAAGATGATGGAAGATCTGAATGGGCTGTGACCTTTCTGTGGTGCTTCCACTTTCTCTTAATAAATCTGGTCCCTCAAGGAGCTCTACACCTCTGTCTTTGAAAGCTCCTCGCCCCGTAACAGCGTCGCTTGCCTATGCACCTACATTTTGCTAAAACAACTGAAGGTGGCTCCTTCTGAGCTCCCGAGTGCCTCTTTGAAAAGCACTTGCCCCTTTGAGAGGCCTCTGTGTGGCCCTACTACTGATACTATATATTCTGAGGATTTGCTGAGGTTAATCTTGACATTTCATGGGCAACACTCGGTTCCGTATACGTGTGCATATATCCTGTATGTGGTAGATAAATAACATTATTGCCTCAGAACAGAAAGATACATTTTCTATATATGACCCTGTGTGCATATTGCCTTATCTAAAATTAATTTTTATCTCTTCTTGATAAATGCCGTTGATTCCATTGTGTGATACTGCTACATATCTGTCATCTTGTAGTAAAGAATTTAGATGTTATAGATAGAATTTTCACTGGCCCACTGCTAAGACACAATAATAATATCAGTGGTAATACAGGTAAACTTCTTAAGAGATATACAGCTACTTCTTGTACATACACATACAAAAAAATTTAATGAACCATTCCATACCGTTCTGATAAAATAGCAATTTACCAAATATTCTTTCATCAATTAAAGTCTTTTCATAGTTTGCTTCTGAGATATTTTCTTAATCCTGTTCTCCAATTTCCAGTGGTAATGTGTATATAAACAATCTTATCTGCACCAGTCAGTATAATCTGCAACTACCTGTTGGTGCTATATAAGTTCCGCCTGTTGACTGAAGTACGTTTCTGAGGCCAGTGGGACAAACAAAGAGATGCACAGTAGATAGAACATGAACCCCAAAGGTACGCATTTGAAAATTCATCTTTTCAAGTTCCAGATTTAAGCATCTTCCCCCAGTATTCTTATCAGTTTATTTGATATTATTGGAAACATACAAAGCACAAACACTCTGACTGGCAAATGACAAAAACTCTTGCATTTTCAGATTTAATTCCAAGCAGCATAGCGCAAAAGATAGGGGAATACTTCGGACAGAATGCTATTGTAGTCCTTCAGAGGGATTAGGACTGTACCAGTGCTGTGTGGTTAGACTGGATCCTCCCCAGTCTACCATGCTTTGGTAGATGGGGGAAGCCTGGGAGAAGGTGCAACCCCCCAGCCCCCAGCCCCCAACTGGGGCAGGATTCAAACCCCCGACCTTGGAGATGTGAAAGGGCAGTACTCACGGTCCATTCCAGTCCCTCCCAATACTTTAGTCACAGTTTTATTATATGGTTAAATAACCTTTAAGTGTTCGGCTAAGAAGTCAGGATAATTTATATTCATGGCCGGGATGTGGGGTGAGGGAGGGAGACTGTCCAGTAACTTGATTGAAATCATTTTTGAGCGTTTAACAAGATGAAATTGAATTCCAGTGTAGTGGTCACACATATAATCTATTGCTAAACAGTTTTATACCACCAATCTATTCTTTCAATTTATTTTAGTCTAATAAACCTGGCCTTTTTTTCTGAAGGACAGTTTGTTGGGGGCACAGTCTTCTACAATACATCAGAACTAATTCGACCAGTGCTAATTTTATACCTTGATGCATTTAGCGGTTGCGAAAAAGTCCCGTAAGATTATAATTGATTTCGGTTTAACAAAGCTGATAAGACGATAATGCCAGAAAGCAGTCCGGTTGCCTTTGACATGTGTTCTAGGATAGAGACTTTTTAAATGACATTCAAAGTATATGGTATAATAGGAAGATTTTCCCAGCATTGTCCATTACAGGGGTCTGGAGCCTATCCCAGGAATCACGTGGCATGAGGCAGTGGACGTCTTGGATGGGATGATTATCTATCTCAGTGTCTGCATTACAGGCAATTTAGGGATGTGGGTCTTCGAAACTACACCTAATTGGACAGCAGGAACCCCACATAAACACAGTTAGAACCTGCAAACCCCGGACACACGGCTCCAGGGACAGGAATCAAACCTACGATCCGGGAGGAGAAAACAGTGCTTCCCACTGACCCTCTCTGCTGTCCCAAGATAGAATTCTAATTACTTTTGATTATATGTGACATCATTCTGCATTCCGTAAGGACCTGCCAGCAGTGAAGAATGCAGTTTTCCTTTAATCAGCACTGGCAGCCTAAATTTAACCTTAATCCTAATCCTAACCCCAACCCCACTGTACTGTGCTAAGTGATAAGACAGCTCATAATTTGGTGTCCCGTAGTGTGTAAAGAAGACAACCAGTGTGCTAGGATTTAAAAGCAAATTGAATATGAGACCCAGAATCATTTTTGATTGTCTTGTTAAAGAACAAGAAACAAAAAACTTTTAAAAAGTTACACACAATTACTTCTTTCAATTTTTTGTTAAATATGATAAAATACAAAAAAAGACTAATTATCATAATTACTCTGGCGTGCTGTGACAGATGAGAAAGACTGACAGCTCTGTTGCCATCAGTGAGATGAAACAGATTTTAAAAAAATCTACTCAGGAACCCCTCATGTGATTGTGGCTTTAACTTGCTTAATCCATACACTGTACTCTGGTGCTGTACAACCAAGGCAGCCCCGCAGTGTAACTGCCCAGGTAAGGGCCCCGCAGTGTAACAGCCCAGGTAAGGGCCTCGCAGTGTAACAGCCCAGGTAAGGACCCGCAGTGTAACAGCCCAGGTAAGGGCCTCACAGTGTAACAGCCCAGGTAAGGGCCCCGCAGTGTAACAGCCCAGGCAAGGGCCTGGACGGCTGGGGCTCCTACTGGCCTAAAGCACTGTACTCCCGTCGAGGAGTAAACAAATCATTTTCAAACACATGATGGCTGGATAAATGCCCGCCCCATATCTGATAGCTGAACATGGCCAGTCGTCCTGCTTCCCTTCACCTACAGAGGCATTTTCGGACTCCCACGCCTTTAAAAGATTCTCAGGTTTTCCTACAATCCATCCTGGGAAATATCTCCCAGTAAAGGTAATGAGCAATTAATTACCTAATGAGTAATTAATTACCTTATTACGTCTACCCATAATTGGGCATCCTCGAAACACACAGGTCAATTTATTCATTTAACCATGACATTATGGGTGCAGCATACAATCTGCCGACTCACACAGACCCGCCTGGAGAAATGACTCATTGCTGACTTTGATTATGATGCCTTGCTTTTAGCAAGCAGGTCCATTCTGTCTGTTTTCTATAATGCTATCCGACCCAGAGAGGTTGGGCAGCCAGTTGACATTGGACCCCCAGAGGTTCATTTTCTCTCTACTTTTGTTTTTGGTACCTCTCCTCCAATGTCTTCTACTGTATTATTGTCCATCTTCCCCTTTTACCTGTTTCATGTACCGTTCTTTATAAATGATGTAATTATGGATTGCCCTTGGGGCAACTCTGTTGTGAAAGGCGCTATATAAAAATAAATTGAATTGATAAAGAGATACAGCTTTTTATGAGTGCAGTGGTCCCCCATATCCACAGAAAATACATTCCAAGATCTATGGCAGATATCTGAAACTGTGGATAACAGCAAACCACTTGCAGACTCCAGATCATATATCATACAGACACACACACAGACACACATACCTATATGTGTCTGTGATTTTCGTGTGCTTGATAAATTACACACATGTAAGATGTTACCAATGTTAAAAACAGTAATAATAAAGTGCATTATTATTCAGTACAGTACAACTGTACTCTCTCAAATGAACAAACAAGTGGTATTCTGATATTTCTCAAGAGATGATAGAGCAACGGAAATATATCATGTATCAAGGCATGACAGAGCAATGAAAATCACGCTTTTTATACCACTCAAAGGATGAAGGAACAATGAAAACACCTATTGTTACTGATTATTGTTTTTTTTCGGACAATGGTAAACCACAGATAACTGAAACCTAGAAATCTGTAGCCAGGTTACCATAGATATAATCTTCCATTATCTTATGTACTTTTGTATTTCTTTGGCAGGGTTGTATTGTGCAGTTTTACTTAACAAAATGAGATTTTAATGAAGGCTAGATGCAGGCCTTTCAAACCCTTGCCTTTACATCACCATGCTTCCAGAGAATATCTTGGTGGAACATTTTTAAAGACACAAAGTGATGCGTGACACAACTATTTCCTTTCCAAACACCACACATCGTTCTCACCTGGGTCAACCACCTCCTCGATGCCACTGCAGACTTCTGAGAACTGGTCCCCCACCATTTGCCCTTACGGCCAGGGACAGAAAGTGAACATGAAACAGCGAACTGGAGGTGAGGGCCCATCGCTGACCTTCTGTGGCAGGCTGTCACCTCCTGTTCATCAAACACTCTCCTTGCTGTAATGAATCTCAGCTGTCTCCCTAAAGTCGCCGCCTTCCCCTTACTTTGCATGCATCTCTGTCAGCCATTTAGATAATATACAAATGGAGTTTAGCAGGTAACGACGATGCCGGCATGTCCCAGCATTGCATTGGTCCTTCAGCGCAATGCCCCCTCACGAATCCATTTATCTGCGTCACTATTCTAACAGCGGCTGGCATTGCAGAGGAAGGATACCATCCTATTCCAGCAAAGCCACACTGCAAGGAGACAAAACACATGCTGAAAAAAAAAGATATATTTAAAGATTTATTCGGAGTTGAAAAATAAAAGACCTCAAGCAGTTTTTTTAACATAAAATGCCAGCAATTAAAATGTTCTTTTATGGACACATCCATAGGGCATACAAATAGGAATGGTGTAAAAAGTATTGGTAGCACAACAAACCAAATAAGTTAGTTGCAGACCACACAGAAAATATCTGTTCTGAAGTAGCCATTAACCCATTTCTTTTGCATTTTTTTTCTTAATTGTTTTGTTGAGAATGTCTGGAAAAAATTATTCAATTTTCTATTAAAACAGGAGGTGTTACGTCCCGCCGCCAAGGAACAGGCGAACTTCATAATGCAGGAGACTGAGATTTTATTGGAAAAGCCGGGTGTAAACAAAGCCAGAAGGGAACTCCAAAGGAGTAGTCGTGGCACGGGCAGAAGTTGATCACCAGGAGAGTCAATCCTACACGGAGAGGCGGGACGGGAGGAAGACGAGGTAGACGGAGCAGGATCATCAGGGCAGCAGGGCAGGATGGAGCAGGGGGGCAGGTCAGGTGGGATCAGGCAGGTTGGAGAGGGGCAAGGAGCAGGCAGGGCAGACAAAACAGCAGGCAGGACACGGCAGGAGAGACAGGAGACAGGCAAAATGCTCAGTAAGGCTCATTCGTAAATGGCAACAGTACTTCGCAACTTTCGGGAAATTGCGTCCGTCTTAAATAGAGTGCTGATTAAGCGCCGATTGTCTGCCGCTATGCTGTCCTGCCCTCGTGGGCGTGACAGGAGGGCAGAACCCAATACAGTCTGCTTGTTCTTGCAAGAGTATGTAACCATAGGTGAGGCCTACCAGTATCTGTATGAAGTTCCACCATCCAAAGCTGTTGATAGCTTCTCAATCAAACCTTAACAGATTGCTTAACAAGCCAGGTGAGATGTCAGGATGAAAGGCAGGTCTCTCAACACTATACACTGTGATAACCGCAGAGCCCTCACAATGACACATGGAAACTCATTCACTTGCCACATAAGTGTGCATGATAATACAGCTACAAGTCCTTCCTATAATCGACGAAAACAAACAGCTGCATTATGGAGTACTAGTTAGAACTTTTTTAAAAAAAAAATCAACTGCTTACAGAGTTTTTCCTCACTTTACTGACTTCCCATTGTCATACTTACAGAAATTTCAGGCAAATGTAATATGGAAGATGTTTAACTATTAAAGTGTTATTACATTACATTAAATGGCTTCAACAAAACATTTGCCTGCATGATTAAGTTAATTACTGTATGTCTAGCCAGAAAACGATATAGTATCTTGCCTTGCCATCTGTTTAAGGATGGGAAAATTTTGTGTGTTTTGTGTAAGCTTTCGCACAAGGGTGTATATTTGGGTATGGAGGCTAGGGACAAGTATCTACCAATATCGCGGGAGTAGTATGTGTTTTTTTTTTTTGGGGGGGTTCGGGGCTGATTTAGTCCCTACTATTGTTGAAAGCAAACTTACGCCCTTGTTTCCATAGCTGAAAATGTTACGAAGTTATAATACGTATGAAAATATATTATTAAAAAAGTAAAATGAATTGAAAAATAATGTCATCATTTGAGGAATTTGTCATTTATTCAACAGATAATGCAGAGACCAAGCTTGAACAAGTGGACACATTTTCACTTTTGAAAAATTGAGAAAAATTCAGTCTTACAAAGATATTTCATACAGTAAATTCTGTTTGAGAAAAAAAGGATACAGTGTCAAAACAATGAAGTCAAGACATACAACAAAAAATAACCCTTTTGCCATCTCACAGTGAATTGCATCATGTTATAAGCAATGTCGGACCCAAATCCGTCTGATGCTGGTGCTGATACATAAATACAAAGATAGCTTTTGTAGTAAGTCACATGAAAACATACTAGCAGACCAAATATGAATTAAAGTTACAGACATTGTGTGAAGCATCAACAGTTCTGAAAACTGCATGCCTAATGACCATATGATACAATATTGGCAGTAATGTTCAGCAATAACTGGAAATGTTAGATACTGCCCCTGTTGAAGGACTCTTCCCTTTTAGGAAAACACACCCTACAGGTTCTCAGTGACTTTTCACAGAAAATTGTTTTTTTGTTTTTTTTTTACATTAATGCATTTATTTTTTGCTTTGCATAACTCTGCATTGACACGAGTCTTGTCGGTGAGCTCAGAAAATGTGTCACTATTCTATAAAAAATTGACTTTCTTTCATCCTCATGTTTCCATCCAGTACTATAAACTGTAGGACGTCATGGAAACAGCAACGAAAATCAGGCTTGGGACCTTCCATCCACTGCGCTCCCACCAAAATAATCAGGGAAAGACTCGATTCCCAGAATGCATTGTACAAGCTAGGAAATGGTAGTACATTACTGCACCACTATAAATACCTAAAAAACGCCACTGTTACAAACCCACTTTAGACTGAAGATTCATACCTGGTTTTGTCCTGTACCATTATCCATTAGTCAAATATGTTCTAGAATATGTACTATTGCCAAGAATCCCATTAAAGAAGCAGTATACTTCCAATGTACAATTATTATTGCTTAAGTACAGCACGGATATGAGGTGGCCAAGCATTATTGTCATTTTTAAATTTAAATAAAATCACCAAAGGTAATTCCCTTCAAAGTAACAACAACAAATGTTAATGATTTTTCCCCAAATCTTTAACAAGATCGTCACTATCTCACAAAAGTTAGTTAGTAATCTGTGACAATACCTCAGAGAGATAAGCTGATGTCATGTAAGATGATTTAAAATACAAATGTGAATTATTACTGGACTATATACGAGAAACGCACACTGTTGTTCTTTCATCATTGGTCAAAAGGTCCAATGGTGTCTTATTCACAGTGCCAGTGGCAAAGGATGATTTCTGCTTTAATTTCTGATGAGGTGCAATGGTGTAGCCTCATTATTTCTGACCTCAGAAGCCCTTGTGAATGTTCAGAAGTTTTTAAAACCTGGGAGAAAATTACACTGAATAGGCAGTATACATTCATTCAAATATTGAAAACAATGTAAATGATACGCTGGTCTTAGCAAAAGGATTTTACTAGGAATGAGAAACCGATTCTTCACAAACAGCACTCCACGCGATCTTCATAACTTCCCATCGACCAAACATTCACAAAACCAATTCGCCACCCTTTGGTTTCATTTGAATCTTACAAAATGGGCTGTGATAAAGCAGAATTGAGGATCCCCAGAACAGACGATAAAGTAATACTGGATAACCCGGCACAGTGGGACACTATGGGGAACAAGCATGCTGTTCTTATCAATGGTTACCACTGCTCTGCTATATATGAAGGCATTAAACATCACCGTGCTTTGCCTAACCCCTGCTTGCGTGGGTCTATTTTTATATGTCAATATGTAAAATAAAAACAATACCTTCCGACAAAGGCATCTGCTAAATGAATGACTGCAAATATAAATCACGCATGACAATTATAATTACAAAGAGATGTATAAGGATACTGTGGCCATTCTGTTTATTCTCTCTGTCACTCTCCACATGAATTCCATACTACACCCCCACACTGAATTTACCCCCCTGGCCTCAAATGGTGAAGCAGGCCAATGACCAGAAATACTCCAATGCCTGTCCAGTTCCTCATCACATGCTATCCAAAGACTATCCTCTTGCGGTTTCATCACACTAACGTACAGTGAACTTATTACTTTATCAATTATTATCCACCAATGACAGCAGTACCTGGTTTGCGGTGTACCTCTCTTTGTGGTAGCTGCATTAAATGCAATATTAAGCAAAACTGGCAAATTGTTCCGATGCTGTTTCGTGTCTCACTGCTTAGTGTTGCTGCTCATTTCCATTCCACGTCTGCAGGAATTACGCACTCTTAGTGCACTGCCTTTCTTATGGAAGGTTGGTGAATTTCCTTTGGAGGGCTGGGTTGGTACACAGGTCTGAGGGAGGTTATAGGAGCTCTGTCCATTTTGGCAGAGAGAGGAGAGACGGGGAAAGGCTTTGGTGTTTACCAAAGTGAGAGAAACGCAAGGGGCCAGGTGATCAGGCTGCAGCTAGATGTTCAAAAGCAATATGTTCCTGAGAACATTCCGGGAAGGTTGTAGGAATGGAGCAAATCTGGCCTTCGTTTTGGTCCCAGTGTGGAATTCCCGTTGGTGACGTGTGCCAGTTTAACTTTGTCAAAAATAAAATAAAAATGTCTATTTTACACGACTGGACTGCTGTCGTCATCCTCTAGGCTTGGTGGGCACTACACTGCCGAAAGGTCGATACGGTTGGCGGAGTTGGTGCTCTTGTCCCAGGTGTGCATCTTGGTTGGAGACACACCTCCCTTGTTCCCGTTCATCTACAAAAAATAATGAAGAGACACAGACCATGAATGAACAAGTACAAGTTACCCTCCGCAACTGTGCCAGCAAATACTGTTACTGATCTAAAACTAGAACGAGTTTTAATTAATCTGAAATCTTATTATGGCAACCATCCTTGACCCTGGTCCTGGAAGCCAATACTGTGTGCAGGATTGTCAATGTACCCAAGCACCAAACTCAAGTATTTAATGCAGCAACTGAGTTAATTTAGCACCGAGACCCTTAGTTGCTTAAGGGGCTACAAAATCTGTACCTTGGTTGAGAAGCACTGTATTATGGGTAAATAAACAGAAGAACTAGTGATCAGAGAATGTGGACAGTGTGCACCATGGCACCATGATGGCTCTCAGTGAAGGGGGGTAAAAAGGAGACGCAAACAAGCAATACATAATTTTAGGTGCCAGTAAGTATGTTTTGGGGAGGGGGGAGGGGTTCTGGGATTGCGAGACAGTTGCACAACTTCTTGAATTTCATTGACTTTCAACATGGCTCATAGAAGGGAGAAGGTGTGGACAGAGATACACCTACTGAGGTGACTCTTCTTCTGTGTTTCCATGGTGACAATCTTGGAAGTCAACCAGTTTGAGGTTGAGAGGAAAATATGAAAAATCTCAAATAGTGTTGCGCATGCATTGTGCACCTGGGGCAGACATGAACTGACAGCATGCCCCCACCCTCATGTCCACAACAAACCGATTGCGATTTTCAGATGACATAAACCCTACAGTAAATAAAAATACGAAAATCTGCAGAGCCTATTTTTGATTTATTTCCCAAAAATTATTCAGGTTTGAGTAAATACAGTAGTGACCCTACACAAGGTGTGATCATCAATGTAAAAGCAAGTTACCAGCACCCCCTGTTGGACAGTCAAGGTGATAAATGGCTTCTCAGTGGCCCAAGTTAAAATTACGGGGGATAAATATACTTATATAATTGCAATGCTTATCGTATACGTGCTTGTGTCTTTCAAACCTTTACCGTAAGGCTTATTACCAGATAAGAGCTGGTTCTGAATGTCAGGTTGGGTACCTGATATCCCAGCAGACCTTAAGGGCTGCAGTCCCAAGACTACTGCAGCCCGTGCGACAGAATCATAATCACGCGCTTTCAGGCACTCTGCAGAGAGGCAACTCAAGGGCAGAAAACAGGACTGCGGGGATAATTTTCTCCGAAGGGGAGCAACATTGCGGTACGTAAACAGAGAAGGAGAGAGAGCAAGCTAACTTGAGGGGAAGATCCTGGATTAGAGGATGGGACACAAGATTACACGAGCATACAGTAGCTGAGCACAGCGGAATCAGCTGCCCATGCAACATCTGAAACCAAGAATGCTGACATTGGTAAGTCTATTAAAAGCAAGTAAAATCCATATAAAGACTGATGCTGCTGTATGTACATGAAAGTTATTGGGTCTAGTTACTAATAAGATACAAGTTCAATAAATAACTGTATTAGTTTTAAAATGATAAATTTTCTTTATAGGGCTTTTCAATTTAATAGGGTCTTCTGGGAAAATCAGGTTTAACAATGTTGATTGTTCCATGCATCACCCGGTGACCGTGTCCATTGATACAGGAAGCAGGTAACATAATGATTAAGGATACAAACTTCTTATAATTCTAATGGGATCTGTTACCTTGACAAAGTGGTTTAGCCTGAACTGTTCCAGTCAAACATTACATTGAATAAATGGCCCAAATCACTATGGCATGAAAGCACTAACTGAACAGTAAAATAGCAGTAAATATTAAATTATTCAGCTATCACAGGTACATGGAGTTGCATGTTTTTATAATTTACATTTACATTTCTTTGGCAAATGCTTTTGATCATTTATTTATGAGGCTGACACATAAATAAACAAGTAAACAGCTGTCAAGGAGGCAGATTTGGTGCAAGGAGGCAGATCTGGCTAAACTTCCAATGAGACACCAGTTCTGAGCTTCATATTTACGGACAGGATTTCATATTATGCAGATTGTTCTTCTTTACAGTGTCAGTTCATGAATTGCCAGGCTGGGACATACACATTAGCACATAGCTTATGGCTTGTGGCTGTCACGAGAGCATGTGGATTCCTCGGCAATACTCACAATGTCCGAATTGAAGGGTTTCACGTTGATGTTGCGGATGGAGCTACTGGTGAGTGACCAGACCTTGGTTTTGTGTTTGAAGGCGGCCCGTACCTGCCAGGATAAAGTCATACCAGAATTTTAATATAAAATTAACACCTGTCTATCAACTGGATCTCACTGTATAATTCAGATACATAAAACTGCCAGAGGTTCTAGATATAGAAATATCTATAACATAGAAAAGAAATGTGTGCCACCTTTAAGGAATTCAAAGGCAAGAGCTCTTCTCCTTCTGGCTGATGCGCTCTAAACCACAGCTCAGTTATTTACATAATTGAAACGTAGGAATGTAAAACTGTTGCCATTTTTTGCTTCTGTTTCTATCTAAATCGTAGAAATATATGAGAAATGATTGAGCCTTTTATCGAGCACTTATCAATCTACGATGTTCAGAAAATGTAGAAACGAAACGAAAAACAAGGCTTGAACATTACCTCTGAATTGAGAAGACAATGAAACAGGAAAATAAAGAATCCCTGTGCAAAGAAACACAGAAACACATTCAGTGTCGCTTTCCTGTAATTACAATTCATGAGGCATTTATTCCCTTATATGTCGCTGGCCCTTATTTCAGTTATAAACGACAGCTAGAGACAAAAGATGTACAGATAATAGATAGTGGTTAATAAAAACACAGATTCTTCCCTTTTTCACTCATAGTGTTATCAGTCGGACAGACCTAATTTGACGAATGAGGGGACACATGAACTGTCATTGAGTGGGTGATGTTTGGTGGTGTGAGAGGTGTTTGTCAGAATGTGCATTGAGAAGTTAGGCTTGCAAATTTTGGAGGCATTGGGGCATTGAGATTTATCCAGCACCCCCAAAGATACCTGCATAGAGTCCTTAGGCTTATATGATTAATGAGACTGAAAGTCAATATTTACTGCAGTTAACTGCGTTAAAATCAGTGTACAGTAATATCCTCAGAATGTTGTATTAGCTGTCTGCCCAAGATATTATGATGCAGTTTACTTTGAAACACAAACTCATGCAAGATTACACTCAAACTAATCATTTCCTATTATGGTGCAAAACTGGATTATAATACATTTACTAAAATGGATTATAATCAAACACAACTAATGAAATACAATGCTAGCTTCCACTGCAAATTAGTAAACATAACTAAAATAACATTTTGACCTATGCTTCCTTAACAAGGCAGAAAGCCTGATAGCTGACAGTGAAATGAATGATTACGTTTGCATACTGTACCGATATCAACACAAACCCACATAAACATAATTGTGTTTTGACAGGAAGAAGCGTAAAAAACTGCTGGAGTGCAATTTAAAACGGTTAATCCTATTGTAGGTCAGACTTTATCAAGAACTAAAATTGGTTCGCAATAATTTACCTTTATTCTCAATGCAGTTAATAAATCAAATCCAAGCTATCTAAAATAGTAGCATTCTTTCCAGGTTTAAACTGGACTCCGACTGAACTCAATACCAAGCAGGCAGGTCACTAACCTGGAGTGAATTAAAGACAGCAAATAGATACTGGAAAATCAGGGAGTGGCCATTGATAGCCAGAACCCCAAAGATCCAGGAGATGCCCAGGATAGGAAGGAGGACGGCCACAGCCTTGGCGGTCAGCCTGAAAGGTCAGAAAGCGCAGGCACACACACACACACACACACACACACACACACAGACATACACACACAGGTTTGTAATTATATCTTTGTGGAGACTCTTCATTCATGTCTATGGAGAAAACCCTAATCCCAATATAACAACCTTACCCCCTACCCAACCCTAACCTTAACCATAAGTAACCAAACAAAATACCAGCACTTTTACTGTTTTGATTCACAGATCTTTGTGGGGACCTGAAACATGGTCCCCACATCAAAATAACAAGATTTTATTACACTGTGGGGGACATTTGATCCCCCCAATGTAATATAAACCTATCCACACACACACACTCACACACACACACCCTTAGTGAGGTCTAAAAAGAGCCACCAGAACACTCAGCTTGTGAAGAAGAACTTATAGAGTATACAGTATGTTCATGGGGGTCGGGCAGCCAGGCGACTTTGAACCCCCTGAAGTTTTTTCTTCTCCCTACTTTGGAGTTTCTGTTTCCTCTCCTCTATTGTCTTCTGGCTTTCTTTCCATCTTCCCATTTCCCTGTTTCATGCACCATTTTGTATAAATAATGCAGTAATGTACTCTCACACACTCTTGTCAAGCGCCTTGGGCCAACTCTGTTGTGAGAGGCGCTATATAAAAATAAACTGAATTGAACCGAACAGCTCAGGTAGCAAAACATCCCAAAGTAACGTATTAAACATTGAGACAAGAGCTGTGTGTTTGCCTGACTTACACAGAAGTTAATTTTTACGCTTTTATGCACCTTATAGGTGTCTTAGAAAATTCATCAATATTATGAAAATATCAAATCATTCGGATTCAATCAACAAATCTAATTGCCCAGTGTAGTGGAAAATCGTAAGCAGAATGCGGTCGATTTTTCTGAAGGATTCAAAAAAGAAAATAGAGCTTTTTACTTTTGTTCTACTACGAAGAACTAAAAATGATTCCGGACCGCCTTCAATGAAGGTAATTCATGTTTTAGCAATATTCATCAAGCTTCCTATCCAGCACAGAATCAGAGAAAGCCTGATCACAATCCCAAAAAGCACAGGGAATTAGACAACACACATCCTGAATAGAATAAAACTTCCCGAAATGCATTGAATCGCTCTTGCTCTGATGGAAGCTTGTTGGAAGCTGTATTTGGGCTTAAATGACTCCTTGACTGCTGTATGCTTGTAATGTGCTATTTGTCTCACTTTGTAAAAAAGCGCCTACAAAATAAATAAATGGAATATCGTTAATGGTAATGGTAAGTAAAGTTAGCTACATTGTTACTGTCGGTGATGACTTTAGCATAATGGGCCCCAAACATCCATTGCAACTGTATCCACCCCAGATGCATCGGACTCACATGCTGGAGTCGTGGCATCGAAAGCCGGCAGGTGTGGCCAACTCGCATACCTACATACATGCTATCTGCCACACCTGATGCGCTACGCTAAACATTATCTGGGTCTCCAGTAACCTGTCACATTTGCTTTTTGTATTTACCTAATATGCACAAGTCACTGTCACAAAACACCCACCCACCCACCCAAAAAATTTATAAAATCACCCGTGTTACACCAACAGAGCATAAACTAAACCAGAATTATCGCCTAAACCCAGTCGCATCTTGGAAGAATGAAAGCAGGCATATTGGACTTTTTCCCACAGATGCCCTGGGGTTGCCAGGGAGAGAAAGAAAACTTCAACACTCTCTTTTAAACGCTCTTAAATTATATTTGATTCAATATGTATTTTGGCTTTCCAAAAATGTTTTGCATTTTTCCTTCAAGAAGCTTTTTGGTACCTGCTTCATTTGATTAATTGTGAATGCTTACTCATCCATGCCAAAGCAAGAATTTAAATACTGAGTCACTCTGCAGAGAGGGAAGCGTGCTCTGCCAAACATTTTACTTGTTTCAAGGTTAACACTGTGGACAAAAGACCACTGTCCAATCTCTAGTTCGTTTCCTTGCAACCAAACAACCAACAAAGAGAGCATGTGGTAGAGGACCCTTAATCAGTAAGTAAAGTCAGACATAAATATCCAACGAGGGAAATATTAATCAAACTGGAACTTCCTTGGGCATATGCTGTCTTTTGTAGACCATAGCTAAATGGCTGTTACATATCATAAGAGATAATGAATATCTGATACCATCAAATGAATTGGAGTTCATTGAGAACAATGTCTGCTGCTAAAAGCTTGGGCCCCCTTGTATACAATGCCTCGTGGTATTTGGTGCTTCCTTTTATGCAATGTGACAAGCAAATTCCACAGTGTCCTTTTATTCTGCAGGAATATTTCACTAAAGCAGTGCTTCTTATGAAGGAGGTTTGAGACTGATGAGTACTTTTCCTGTTGTGCATTTGATGAAGACTCATAAGAAGCACTGCTTTAGTGAAATATTCCTGCA
>JAODJX010000042.1:8325074-8336512 GCA_026776945.1 Isichthys henryi
AGCACTGCTTTAGTGAAATATTCCTGCAGAATAAAAGTCTTCATCAAATGCACAACAGGAAAAGTACTCATCAGTCTCAAACCTGCTTCCTGGGTCAAAGTTCAGGTCCTTAATAAACACATGACCCACAGCCAATAGAACTACAAGAGTATAGACCCTTATAAACTAACGACTGCATGAATAAGAACCATTCTCCATCGTAAGGCATCACTGTCAAGAAGGTAATCCGAGACAACGCCTGTAAGATGCAATCGGAAGGGCCGGTGCTGAGTTCCTGGAAACTTGACCCAAGGACACTGAAGACAATGATCATGGGCATGAGAGGATCCAGGCATCAAGACCAGAAGAAAGCCTGTAACAAGACGTGAGAAAATCTATAGCATGAGTCAGCAAAAAAAAATCAACAGTAACTGGCGTTTTCCAGAAAGATCACAGCAGATAAACCGCTGCTCTGCACGGATCATAGTGGCCATGAGCCAAAAGCCTGATTGTGTAAAGTATTGTCTACTTTAGAAAGAGCAGAGTTAAACCCCAGCCATATGAACTTGAAAGAACTGCCTCGCTCACACCCTCTGACCTTGACTTCACAAAGCAATAATGTCGCATTCTGCTCTATCTAAACAGCGGCCTTGTTCGCGGTAAACATACCAATTAATTAGATGCTTTATTCAATATGGCTATCAAACTGCAGGTAAAAATCAAATAAGTAATGAAAGGTAAAAAAGCTCAATGTGAATCTAGTGTGAAAAAACAACAGGAGGCTGAATAGGTGAATAGTACATTCAAGATAAGCTAATCAATTACCCGCAAGAAAATTACTAGTAAATGAGAAGGATGTCGTAAACCTCATCAGCGAAAGCCGCTCTTTCCCTTTTTTCAAATTATTCCATTTTGGTGTCCATGTAGACCAGAACATACAAACCACACTATAATTTAGTATTATTATTGCAATCAAATCTTTTTATGCATACAGGAAAAGAATACAAAGGAAAAAGATTAGATGCATGCAATCAATATCATTTAGGATAGTAAAATTCCAATAGCAGAAATAAATGCAAACTGGGAAAGTTTGGAGAATGGAAGTGACCCAGAGTAAGTGACACAGGGTTTTGAGAATGGAGCAAAGCTTTGTCTAGGGAGCTCACTTTCACAGACAGACAGGTGCAGTCAGAAAACAGGATGAATCCGCTGCCAAAACCGTCTGCTCCCTTTTCACACACCACTTACATCAATGACAGGATGTAAATAACACAACACTAACATGTTACTATACACTTTCAATTTTAAAATCCTTGACAATTCAATGTTTATATGGGAGTTTTCCCAATTTGGTATTTGAGAAATTCCCCAAAATATAAAATCAGCCATAAACCAACATATTATGATTGCATTCTTTATTTTAGAAGCCCAAAAAGGGCAGAATAAGTCTTTAAACACAGAGAGCCACTGATTCAAAATATCCATCCATCCATTTTCCTAACCGCTTATGCTACTGGGTCGCCGGGGGTCCAGAGCCTATCCCGGAAGCAATGGGTGATTCAAAATATGTAATTCATAATTCGATGCATGACTAAATATTTTTCCTGTGAAATGAACAATTACATAAGTATATTATGTAAGTGATACAGACATATCCTGTAAAGTGTGCTTTAAGCATTAAACTTTGTGGGACAATGCATACTCATTGTCACGCCCACACGGGCGGGACCAATCACCTGCGATCAATTATCTACTAATTGCTCCCCTTCTTAAGGCAGGACATACCAGAAATCCAGTGTTAAGTATTGCTGCCATTTAGTATGTGCCGTACCGAGCGATTAATCTGTCTTCTGTCTTCCCTGTTCGTCCTGCCTGCTGTGCTGCCTGCCCAACCTGCCTGCTCCATCCTGCCCTGCTGCCTTGGCGATCCTGTCCATCCATTCCCGTCGTCTCCCTGTCTCGTGTCTCCGTGTAGGATTGATCTCCCCGGTGAACGACTTCTGCCTGCGCCTCGACGACTCAATCTGATTGCCCTTTCTAATTTGTTTGCCCTAGGTTTCTTCAATAAACCCTCTGGCCACTGCATTTCGAGGTCTGCCTCCTCTATTCTGTCTGTGCATCACACCCATGTAACTTTCATATTAGGTGTTTTATACGTATTTATTTATTAATAATTGCAGTGTCCATTCACCGCCAGTGGCTTTGAGCAAAATCAATGTGCGCATTTGCGCAAACTGCACTCGTGTTATGGAATGCAGCCCTGCTGTAAGAAGTAAGGGATTATGAATACAGCAGGGTCCATTACCACTAATGCATTAGTTTCAATACTTTCAAATACTTTCAAAGACCAGCAATTGTTACAAACTATTTAAAACTCAGAGATTAAAGAACATGCTAGACCACTGTGTTCCCAGTAAGAATAAAACACTGATCAGCCCACAGACTAGACAGAAAAGCTAACAATTTGTTTCAAAGCGAAGCAAGGCCAGTTTTTCAAGACTGTGACCTCATAATGCTACACTTGTGTGACAGCCTTAGCTTGTAAATGAGAGTATAGACGGGGAATGCTAACAGGGGCGTGCAGCGTAGACGGGGAAAGCTAGCAGGTGCGTGCAGTGCGCCTTTTCTTGCGCCAATGACAGACACGACTTCATCGCTGGCAGTAGGTGTTGATATGTGTTAGGAAATATGGGATAATTCTGCGACAGTCCCCCTGGCATAAACATCCCCATCTGTGAAACCTCACACACCACACAGATGATTTCATGTCATTTCATAAAAAAACACCCAGTTCTGCTGCTGTTCTACACAATATGGAGAAAAAAAAATAGGAATTCTGGGTCACACCCAGTTTCTACTGCTGGTCAGTATTGTACATTCTGCCCTCTGGAACGCCGGCCAGATTTTGGCATTGAACTAGACGGGCTACAAATCTTGCTCTGGCATAAGGAAATTAAGATGCAATTACAGCCGGCACAGAGAAAAAATATGAATGCCACATATACATGCTTTGTACATTCAGGCTTGATTTCAAGAGGCACTCTGGTTTGTTCTGTCAAAACAGAAGCGGATTCCACCAATTCCACAGTCTCAGTGCAAGTCCACTGAGAACTGATTTCATGTTCTTCCTAAGTCAGGGGTCACCAAACTTTTTGAAACTGAGAGCTACTTCACGGGTACTGAGCCACACGAAGGACTACCAGAACAGACTTTACCCAAACTTATCTAAACTTCATGTATAATAATCATGTTTTAAATGCTTGTTTTTAGATACTGTCATTTTCAAATCTATATAAATGCAAATGTGATAAAAAATGGCAACATAATAAAATGAAATTTTAGACGCTGCTCAAATGGTGAGTTGTTCTATTTCATGTGGTGGTGCCTCCTGTTCTAGAGGTTCAATCTATGGTATTCATAATATATACAGGATGCTTTCATATCACCTTGTTTAAACTGAGAACGTTTCTTTTTTGCTGCAGACGTACTGTGGCTCTTTGCATTTTGAATAAACTAAGAAGACCCCTGTCAACATAGCAGCAGGCCCAAAGAGAGACTGGAAGCCACTTGGTACGATTTTGTTTTGCCTTAATGAGCCCATATAAGGGTCTGTCTGAGAAGGAGCTCTGTGGTGGATTTCAGCACTAATGAGTTTTCATCGCCAATAAAAATCTCAGCATATTGATTCAGACTTGTAAGTGTGTGTGGATGAAGAGATCTCCTGAATTCACCTCTAACAGAAAAGAGCGCACAGACCTTCATCTGAGATGAGGTCTGTTTTCAGAAACATTTTGCAGCTCCTTGTTCCAGAACGAGCACTTGAGAGTCTCACTGTTCCGAAGCCCATGGATTTGTTCCATTGATTTAGGTGCAAACATCACTCCTACACATACTGTCTATTCTTCTGACTAGATATGCGTCACATTTTCTTCATGAATGTATGAATTCCTGAGGTATTGCATCATTAGATGCATTATTGATTTGCGCTGTACAGGTAGGAAAACCAGAATTTTGACAGCCTGCATAAATGTCTTATTACTGCTAAACTGAAACATGTGGGTGGTCTTGGGGCTTCTCACAGTTGCCCCAATCAAATACCTGGTGAAAACCAAAGTCTTAGGTCACAAGTCAGTTGACTACTAAAATAATAATAAAAAAAATAGTTCTCTTTTGCTGTCTCTCATGATGTTTGATCCTGGTGATTCTAGCCAAGCTCCACGTCCCAATAATCTCTCTGCCAACATTTTATCACCAACATTCCAGTTACTGCTCTAGAAGTTGGGCCACCCATGTCATTGCCCTCACACCTCTGTAGCTTCCTCAGAATTAAATGAAAAATCATTCAAAATGTATTAAAAATGTATGAGCTTAAAATCTCTCACACACACCAGCGGATCAATCAAAAAAGGCCGGTACAAAGAAGAGGAAGATGGTGGTGCAGGAGGTAGTGCTATTGTTCAGTAACCGGAGGGTAGTAGGTTCGAGCCCTGGTTTCTCCTGACCCCATCAAAGTGTCCTTGAGCAAGACACTGAATCCCAAATTGCTCCCAGTGTGGGGGTTGGCGCCTTGCATGTCAGCTTCCACCACTGGTGTATGAATGGGTGAATATGAGGCATAAAATGTAAAGCGCTTTGAGTACTCGTAGGAGTAGAAAAGCGCTATATAAATGCAGTCCATTTATCAGTACAAACTCCCTGAAAGAATTTGAGAATGCATTTATCTTGTGAATAGATGCTGGTCAACAAGTTCTTAAACTACTAGTAATTTCAGTAATTGTAATGTTCAATATACTGTATTGTCTCAATTTTTAACTGTTGAACAAGTGTTAAACTACTTAGGGAAAACTAGATATAGACACACACTGTTTTACAGTCGATACTCCATAAACTCTATGGTAAAGGGTCAAGCTGGAGTTATGTTCCATTTACACAGGAAGCCAAAATAATGTGAGAGATTTTATTCTTGATGAAGGATTGAGAGAATCTGACTGGTAGCCAATAGGGGGAGCAGAAGACAAAACGAAAGGATTATGAAAATGAACTCACTTGACAGCGTTGGGGTCTCCATGTACCTTGTAGTTTTCTGCACTGATCCGGGAGATGATCCTCGTAACAGCAATAAGGATACCGATGTTCACCTGACGCAAGGACAGAACCCCATTATTATGATATGACCTCACACTGAATGAAGTGTCACAGAACGAAATGCTTGTGGGAGTGTTACTTACACAAAAATGTTCTGAGGGCAGAACGTAAAACGATTGGTTCAGAGAGATAACCAATCAGATTAGAGGTGGTGGGTCCAAGCAGCTACAGGAGGCAGGACCAAGACATCTGATTGATTGGTCCACACCTCCTCTAGTTCCTTGAACCCACCTATTCTACAATCTAATTGGTTATCTCTCTAAACCAATCATTTAACGTTCAAGTAACGCTCCCGGGAGTGAAAAAAATATTTGCCTGTATTAGTTATTTAGATAAAGGCCAAAATGAATGAATAAAAAAGTTGTAAGATTGCTTGAAATATGACTGCTGAGATGTTTATGGTAGGTTTTTCCCATATGCTTTATGTAAAAAAAGGTATTAGATATGTTGCGTCTGACATCAAAGCCTGAATTTCTAGATTTGGTGCATTTTTAATCTACTATGTAACTAGCAAACTATCTTCACTAGGACAACTAGTTCTTCAAATTTAACACTGCTTGGTAAACCTCTTAAAACGTCTTACAAAAGAATTTGACCAGAGGTCAAGATACAGCAGCCAGTTAGGTTATGTCTGTCGATTAACTGTCTTAATCGGTATTCCGGATCGCCTCTGAAGGTGAGGACGGTATTGTGTAAGGCGACATGAACAGAGAGAATGATTTGAGGCTGCTTAAGTCAGGCAGCAGAGATTGGAGTCAGGAGTTTATGGTTCAGGTCACTGATATGGAGATCGGTAGCTTGTGCCTTAATCAAATGTACAGAAGCACCACTCAGCTGTCTTGCCAGATGGATTATAGGCTTATTAAAAGATACGGTGATGAAAGTAAAGCAGGTATTTTACCTGTAAGTTGTTCTTTTAAATAGCATTAAACTTATAGTGTTGCTACTCAAACCATAAAATCCTGTTTCCCCCCCCCCCCCCACTGCATTTGATAACGTCGAGAAGAGATGCCTACTTAGGCCTACAATTACGTTTAGGCTTACATTTTTATCCATTATCGTGTTATAAAAACACAATGCTTCACTCAGCATTTTCTGATAAAAAGAAAATAAAAGGCTTGCCTATGTCCTCCAGGCCTGGGAGCAGGTTCTACTGAACAAGCGGAAAAAGAGCATAGGCACAGGGCATTAATGTTGAGAGGGTATTTAGTGAGCTACAATGGCCATAGACTAAATGTAGATAAAAAGAGTCCCATCAGATGGACTGGTGTGTGCTGGTCTAAGAGAATGAAAACTACACTGGGAACGTTATACAATGAACTGGAAAGACATACACAAATAAAGGAAATAATGATCTCAGTGGAAGTTCAGCGAGACCCCCTAAGATCGAATCAGGTTGAGATAATGGGCCCAGCCTCTTACCGCTATGACGAACAATGCCGGCGCTACGAAGGCCCAGATTGCTCCTTTCTCCAGTGACAACCAGCAGCTATGTGGAGAAGAATCCTAGAGGTGAACAGCTATTTCAAATTGCAATATACAACAGATAAGACATAATGGATAGGACAGTACACGGGCCTCCCAAAACAAGAATATGTACGCTGCTCTTCACCATTAAAATGAAGTCGTACTTAAGGATTTGCACAAACTTCAGTCAAAGCTGAGGCATAACCCACAGGGACTTCGAAGCTGTGATCAAAATCCTTTTTACTTCTATGGTTCTAGTTGTCATTCATGATACACTATTACCCACAGGAAACAGATGCGACTTTTCGAACTACAGAACCTGCCCAAAGTGTCTCTAAGCTGAAGTTTCTGGGGAAGAGCGGGATGAGAGCACCCTTTGTTGTGACATATCTGCTCGACTTGATCATGAGGAGAATGCTTCTTGTGACGAGTTGAAAGTACCAATCATCACCTGATCTGAGTCTAGATGCTTCTTCCTGAAGGATCCTCAAACTCGTGGCAGATACTCCTCATATATATAAATTTGACCCGCACTCCTTCTTTTGACAAGGATATAATTAGCAATGCCCATATTTTAAAGTTAGTACCCCATTACTCAAAGGAAGGTTTCATTACACTCATGCCAGTCTCAACATGGTTAGGGACAAAATTTGCGCTTTGTGGAACAAGGGAGACTGAATTACAAATCCCCGGGTTTTCTGTTCATGCCACTTTGTTTATTCTTGTTTTAATAACTGCAACATAACAGTCATTGCACAAAGACACCAAAAAAATAATAAAAACGATACGATCCTACCAATTACAGTGCCGGAGATGTAACCTAACGAGCTCATCTGACTGACAACACAGAGACCACAGGGTGATATTTTCACAAAGCCCAGTTTTAACATTTATATTTATTTAATTTGCAGGCGCTTTTGTCCGAAGCATAGAAGCAAGACAAATAATAGCACATTAGAAACATACGGCTGGCAAGGAGTGAAAAAGGCATAAGTGCAACCAGGCTGAATTTCCAATGGACGCCCAGATAGAACTGTATAGGAGCGAGAGCTACACAGCGTCTTTCACCAAAGCAGGAACCTAATAATACTATTAAATGATGAGAAATTAAAAATGTAAAGAACACCTTCAAGATCCTGAACTCAAACCGAATATGCTACATAACTATCAAGTTAAAATCTCTGTCTGGGTACAAACAGATTTTCATTTTTTTCCCCATTTTATAAGAATCCCCTATTTTATTTCAAAAGAACGGTCTGTCAAAATGCCTTTGAAGTGTAAATTATGTATTTAAAGACATGATCTTTTTTATTTGCCTTTTGTCTTATGTGCTGTACGTGCCAACACCTGCTATCAGCCGGGGTGGCAAAGGATTATGCGGCTGCGATTGTAAGGTCACTGGTTCAAATGCCGTATTTGGAATTGTGACATCACCTGTACAATTACCCTCACTTGTACATCACTTTGAACAAAGGCATCTGTTAAATAACTGCAACATCCTATAACTGGATATATTTAAATTATTTTTTTTTATAACTGCATGTACATCCATAGGACCAAACAATTTTGCAATTCTATCTGTGATGTGTCTCTTTCGGTCATCTTCTCTTGCATGCACATTCGGTAGAATGTACTTCCCAAATAGATAATTCAGCGATAAATTTTTCCTGCTTTGGGTTTGTTATCATTAAACGTTTGTACAACATTTATTAAACAAGACCATGTAGAATTTATCACACTGCCAAGTTAGGTTTTCACAAACATGAGTGACAGCTCCTGGATATTCACGTCAGCTCTTCTTTAAACACCAGACACAGCTAGCATCTGTCAGCTGGACTTCACAAGTCACTCAGAATGCCAACTTCTGTTCTGGGGGAACGTTCTAGAATTGACTGATCCAAGTGATGTATTTATAAGAATGTATTTCAATTTCCGACATATTTTACTGGCAGCAATGTCAGTCTGTTGACTGTTTGAGATTTATTTTTTCATTTGTTTT
Source organism: Isichthys henryi (assembly GCA_026776945.1). Classification (NCBI taxonomy): domain Eukaryota; kingdom Metazoa; phylum Chordata; class Actinopteri; order Osteoglossiformes; family Mormyridae; genus Isichthys; species Isichthys henryi. Next base: position 8,333,665 of record JAODJX010000042.1, read on the forward strand.
GGAAACAAACGAAAGGGTTCAGCATCCCATGTGTGCTGCAGTGCACCATCGACAGTTGGTTTGAAGAAGGCCGGTTCTGAACAGTAGAGAATGTTAAAGGACCGTAAACAAGCCTGAAGATGAGTGAGGCGGTCATACAGCTTTAGTCAGCCACAGGAGCTTCTCTTCTCCTGGTTACTTACTTTCCCACTTCTCCATAGCTGCCCAGGGCTGATGTCACAGACACCACGCAAATCACCAATGGAGAACCTTCAGGGAGGAGAGGAATATCACTGTCAGAGAGGGAGGGTAACAGAATCAAATGGACAATTCATCTGCTCAAAGGCTACAGTCTAGCATTGTTATCACGTGCCAACCGGCCGAGACTCATTCAACTTCTGACTTTGCCATTTACTTTTGACAGACATGGCACTTACCAGATCCCTAATAAAGAAACTCTGGTTAATTATTTTACACAAGCTACAGAAGTCTCCACTAGTGATTTCTGTCCTTCCAGGCCCATCTTTTCAAACACTATACCACAATGCCAGCTTGGACAGGAGTAGGTTAAAAAACAGATACACCCTGTCCTCCTAAATCAACGAACAAATTCAACACAAGGAAGGGTTTGACCAGATGGCTCCCGAAGCTACGCATTTTATCAAATATAACCTCATGCTGAATCACTGACCATAGAGTCTTCACCTGACTTACTATTAGGGGTCCATAAGCCTCGATGTCAACTGACCGGATAAGTTGTTATTGGCTGATTCATTGCAACCAAACAACCAATCAAGTTTGTACTGTATCAGGTATTTTGTGTCATTATGCTCAAATATCACTCAACTTCTCAGCACAATCGTCATGTACATATAAATATCAATAAAACTGACGTAGGTTTTAACATAATTTCCTGAAATGCAATTTGCTTATATGATATACAAATATTATAAGATATGTAACCATTGCTTGAGGAAACTGAAGAGATCACAAAAAGAGCATACTGTCGTATCTATGAGAGAAGGGTTCAATTTAAGCCACTACATGGCAGTGAGGCTGATAGGCTCATGGTGATTATCTGGGTGCTCTTTCATAATGACATATGAGCTGCTCCAGAACGTAAGGAAGACATCCTGCTCCACTCTGTCAGCAGAGAACAAGCGAGGGCCTTGCAGAGTTTGCGGCCCGTGTTCCGTGTTAAAACTAATGTCGTTGAAAGTGTGTTTCAGCCGCGGGACTTTCCATGATCCTGACAGGAAGCAATTCATCTACACAGAACTACCGGGACCCTGGAACGGCCCAATAATTTGCACCTTGGAGCAGGTTTTTAAATTTACTCATTTACATACATCTGGCAGAACGATGTATGTCCCCCTAAGGGGGAAGAATCCGTCCACTGGACTGTTCAGGAAATGGCAACAAAGTTCAATACTCGATTCATATTTTTCATAGTAATAAAAATATATGGGATAAGAACTTTTCAGCTGATTTGGTTCATAGCTGTTACTAGGGTAGTAACTTGGGCTCTGTGCTCCAGGTCGAGATAAGTTCCAGGTTCACCATGATACTGAACTGTTTGGAAGTGGTTGGAAGATGGATGGATGGATGGATTATGTGGACCAAGATGTCTGCACTAAGCTGTTCTACTCAAGCACACATGCCTTAATTATCTTTTGAGATGTGTTAAAGTACCAATGAGGCAACTTTATTCTTGATCATATTAGGACACGAGAAAGACGGAAAAGTTTGCAGGTTCATCTTAATACAGCATCTGGAGTGACATTAACATCCCGTTTCCCCAGTGAAAATACAGCAACAAAGTGAGCCACTGCTACTGCTTTGTAACATGTTTATGAATTCCCAGTAGATTACCGCAAAATACTCTTCAGCTTCTGGAGAACAGAAGCTCCCCACTCCCAAGACATAGGCTTCAAGATAACAAGAGGATACAGCAGCTTTGTCTAGCAGTAATAAGAACCATTGTGAAGAAGCTTTCCCTCAAATTACCTGCTAAGTTTCCCAGCTTTCCAGTTTGCCCCATTTTGTCCTTATTAAAAACCTCGATTGATCTGACGGACAGCAGCTAATGTAGTGAGTAAGGAAGTTGCACAAATGAAAGCCTGTAATCTAAATTAAACTGCTTTGGTGTTACACCAATTTGTATCTATATAAAGGGGAAATAATCCTCTCGTGTTGAATGACACAATAATTTGGGAGGGGGCACTAATGAATCCCACAGTATTTTAATAAACCCTATGGGCCCCCTGTCATCCTCAGCAGTGGGCGGGGACACTCACCCCAGCCAATCCCGTAGTAGTAGTAGCTCTTGCTGCCCTCTGAGCCGAATACCTTGATGACCATGCTGTAGAGGTGCAGCCCCTCCACCAGCATCCAGGCAAAGGCGCTGAGGAAGAAGAAGTGCAACAGGATGGCCAGCACTTTGCAGGGGAGCTGCGGGGCGAGAGGAGGGGGCGAGGTGACCCCGTTAGCCGACAGCTATCCAGACTGCTGACATCCATCACAGGAGGCTGAGCCAAGTGCCAGTTCCTGTGTGTCACTTCCCACCACCTTCTTATTGTTTCTCTTTATATGCACAAAAACTGGAGCCTTCAAACCTTTTTTCATCATTTTTTTTTTTTGTGTGGATACCAAATAGGTTGAACCCCCATTCTGTGTTCCCCGTCAAAGGCCAGTTGCAGAACTTCTAAGGTTATCTGGTTCAGTTCCAAAAGACCTTCCCAAACTCAGCCTCCCATGACAGGCCGTGGCGCCGCCGCCCCGGGGGCGGGGGGGGGGGGGGGGGGGTGTGGGGGCGGGGGTGGGGGGGGGGGGGGGGGGGGGGGGGGGGGGGGGGGGGGGGCGGGGGGGG
>JAODJX010000042.1:8357146-8375103 GCA_026776945.1 Isichthys henryi
TGCCCATTGCTTCCGGGATAGGCTCCGGACCCCCCGCGACCCAGTAGGAACAGCGGTTTGGAAAATGGATGGATGGAAGAAATCTCCACTAACGTACTGTGACGAAACAAAAGCCTGCATGTGTGAAGAGGGGTCGCCCTCACACAGAAAGGGAAAGAGCACCCTAAGCCCCTAACTCACTGCATCAGTGGGTTAAGACCCTGTGCCCACCATCGGGCCCTTGAGCAAGGCCCTTAACCCCAACTGAACCAGGCATAGCAGTCACTGGCTGATAGGGTGCTGTGACCCCAAACCTGCTCTCGCCTGTATACATATATCTGTGCATGTTATGGAGAGCAAGATGGGATCGGATATTCTCAGGATGTTACACGTTTGGTTCCGCAGCACATTTATGACTTACTCCAACAGTAAGTTACAAATTCATTTCTATAAGATTTCACATTTCCATTTCTATAGGAATTTACATATTTCTATTTATAGGATGTTACACACTCACTTCTGTCAGACGTGACACATTAACTACTACTCCTACATTTACTATTACTTCTACAGCATGCTACATATTCACTTCTACAGGACGTTACATATTTACTTCTGAAGGATGTTACACACTTCTACAGGATATAATCCAGCAATCATTTCAGCCACTATGTGATACTACATCCATCCATCCATTTTCTAAACCACTTACCCTACTGGTTCGCGGGAGGTAGGGAACAACCCAGGATGGGGGGCCAGCCCATCGCAGGGCACACTCACACACCATGCACTCACACATGCACACCTACGGGCAATTTAGTAACTCTAATTAGCCTCAACTCCGCACACATGTGACCCAGGCGGAGACTCGAACCTGGGTCCCAGAGGTGTGAAGCAACTGTGCTAACCACTGCACCACCATGATGTGCCACTACACAGAACAGTAATAGTCTCCAGCACTGATGAATATTTTAATGACAGATTATCCATACCAGTTTATGCATGAGCACTTACATACAGTGCTATTAGATTATGGAAGTCACTCTATGTTGGCAACATCAAACACTGAGCTACCATAAGACAGTGCTGGGCAAAGTGGGAGGTGGGCTCCTGGGGGTAAGAAGGCCACATATGCACACCATCCACCCAGCAAATGTGCCCGTAAGCTTTAAGGAGGTGTGAGAGACTCTCTATTCAAAACTACACAGGTCTTTTGGGGCTTACTAACTTTCTTGTCGTAGTTAAACGAAAACAGATGGGCGAGGCGAATAGTGAGCGTTTCACAGGCGGCAGAAAAAGGGGGGAACACCAACCTCAGCTCACTCACCCCCCCTCACCCACTCACCCAGACCCCCTCCTGCTTGGCAACAACTCTGTTTTCCACTGTTACCACCCAGTTACAGGTTACAGGCGAAAGACGGCATACAGATTCATTCTCACACTGGTAGACCATAAGCCCAGGTTGCTTAGCAAATACCATGCGTATGCGTCCTGCTGAATGACTTAGAAGGTCCAGGATATCTCATCCAGTGGGACTCAACAGAAAAACAGGTTGGAACCTGTGTGATATGGATTCCTGGTTCCCGGAGCCTCCACCTTGAGCCAGAAAAGAGCAAACCGCTCCAGGAGTTTATTAACAACAGAGGGTCCACAGGAGAAGAAACACACAGAGAACCTTGGAAACATTTCAAATAACAGCTAAAGAGATCAAGCAGAAAAGGAGATAAAATTACATTTCTATAAAAAAAACCCAGAATCACAGCTCAGAAGGGGCTCCCTTCAGTTTAGGCTTTTTTGGATCCGTGCAGAGCGCAATTAAGTCCGCAGGTGTGTGTGTGTATGTGTGCAGAAGGTGACTGCAGCACCAAGCAATTTCCGTACCTTTTAAAATGATGTCACTTCCAGGTTTAGGGATTAACGCAGTCCGGGTCAGGCCAATCAGGACTCTGGGCAGCTGATCTGATTCCATAGGCATGTGACGGCTCCATAGCACCCCCCCCCACCATCTTCTGTTGACTCAGGGCAGCATGTTAGGGGGAATCTGTGGCATGTGCTGGTGATTAGCACTCGCCTCACGTCACGCCTCAGGAATGACCCCCCGACTTTGCCAGAGCCAGGAAGTGTGCGGGCCAGCCCCTGGGATCTGAAGGCCTCCGTACAGTTTCCCATGAAACACTGATGCCTCAAGATCATGAGCAAGTGACAGAAAGGGCTTCTGAAAGGCCTCGAAAAAAAATATACAAAAGTGCACCAAGAACGATTCGACCTCCCCCACCCCCAAACCTGTCCTGTCATCTCTCTTGCCCAGTAGGGCCTTCCAGTGGAACTCGCAAATTAATGACAATACCTTCCATATTTAGGCTGAAATTCTCATCCATGGAAGTGGGGGGGGGTTTCGGGCTCCTTCAGATGAAGTTGAGTCTAAGCCCAATTGACTCCTCTAGGCCCGGAATGAAGAACTAAAAGAGGCAAAAACACCCTAAGCCCTCCCCTCGCTGCCCCCCGAGACCTCCCATGGTCCCCATCACGCCAGAGAAGGCACCAAGGTCGACCGCATTTTAAAAGCTTCTGAAGGTAAGTGAAGAACACAGCAAGCCCAGGTCAGACTCAGGCCTTTTCCCAAATATGCAGATATGAAGGCCAGCACAGAAATAGCAGCTCTCCATCCCCCGTTCCTCACGCCGCGGGCAGTAATTAAAGACGCCAGACGGACAGGGTATAATTTGAAGAGTGGCCGCTTCTGGCTCGGGTGGATGCACGAGTCCTCCGCCCTCTTGCCAGATCCTCCGCATGATGCGGCATCAGTGGCTGAATGCGGCCAGAGAGACGCATGCAAATGAAGGAAAACCAATCCTGGAAAGTAGCAAACCCAGACAGAAGCCTCATATCACACACAGAAAACATTTCCCAGAACTAACTGGGCCCTGAATCTGCGGCAGAAACATGAAGGGGTAGTGGGATATCCTCACTGCGAGCCTGCCCCCCAGGGTTACACGGTGCTACCCGCACCAAAAGTACAGCATCAGTGCAATAAAGACACCCATGGGAGACAGGGGGGTCCAGGAATGGGGAAGAGGGACACGTGTACAGAGGTGGGGGGGGGAGCCAGCTGACAGACTGCGGGTGAGGTCACCGTGTCCCAGAAGAAAGCCTTGCAGCTGCAGCCTGAGAGTAGCTCAGTAGGCCCAAGAAGCTGTCTCTCCACCGGGGCTGCGGGGGGGAGGTATGACGAGAAGAGGAATTTACGACACGGGCGGCTATCATTTGATGGACAAAGCAGGAGGACACGTGAGGGGAATAAACGCCGCTCTAGTGGCTTATTTTGTAGGTAAAATGAAAAAGTGGCAGTTATACTCAAACTTCCCCTATTCAGAGAACTGCTGAAACACTCAGGGGTGCATGGGAAACAGTATGGAAGAGAATGGTGCAGTTCATCATTAGACCACCGGGGAAAAAGTGACAATGTATCCAACCTCCTGTTGCCAGTAGCCCCATCACTCAAAAAGTGTCTCACCCACTACACACATAGATTGAAAGGCGAAGTTTAATTATGATTTCCCCTGTATTTGTAATATATCGAATTCACATTTTATGCCTAAACTGTGCCAATAACATAAATGCAAACAGCACCTGTGTTAAATGGTATTGTCATATTCTTCAGGGAATTCAGAGAGCAAAAGGAGACAGTGAAGGAGTCACGGATGGTACTAAACATCTCAGACTTCAAACTGTCCCCATCGTTCGGGACGAGCGAACACTGTACGACCTTCACAGCCGGACCAGGACACAGCAGAGTCCCAGCAGAATGAGAAGCGTCAGTGACAGATGTCTAGTAGCATGATAAAAATAAAATCTTTCATTCTCCTGCACTTACAAATCAAGAAAAACATTTTTGTTTCTTTTTAAGTCACTCACTTTGTCATCTTATTTCACTTTTTAATAATATAGCCCTATAAATACTACACAGAGTTTAATAAGCAGTTCATCCTTCTCAGAAATAACAGGGCACTGTAACTTCAATCCACAGATGTGCCCACGCTACTTTTTTCAAATTACTAATTGCTAATAAACGGTTGGCAGAAGGCCACGATTAAGTCTGATGGTGGCAATAGAGTGATGTTGAGGAGGCTAATTCCTCTATAGGACGTGTTCCCGGGAAGCTGTGGGTGGGGTGGGGGTGTGAATAAGGGTGACTGTGAGTAACTGGCAAGGGGAGTCGAAGGAAAATCCAAAGCTCCATCTGCAACTGATCATCTCGCTCTCGCCAGAGTGTGAGCAGGAGCCGTTCCCACGAGATTTGGGTGTGTTTTGGGAGTTTATAAAAAGCCCTTGGCAATAAAGACAGGTTACTATTGTGGCGAAATTACTGACACTAACTTTGGCCTCCTAATTAAAACCCGGGGGGGGGGGAATGCTAGCTAATTTAAAATTAATTTTAATTTTAAAAACGTACCTGTTCGTACGCATTTACGTGTGAGTGAGAGTGACATGACTAATTATTTGATTTTTGACTTTATCAACATACATAGCGATAACACCTATAACACGCAGGAATGCCTAAAAGTAGATTGTCTTAGCTGTAAACAGAAAAGTGAATACTGAAGAATATTTATGCACCATCTACGAGGCAGACAAACCAAGAGGCATCTCACAGAACAACCGCGTTGTTTGGCGGGACAAACCTAGCGTTCCCTTACATCCTACCATCCCGCTGTAAAACATGCACCCTTAGAAGAGTTTATTAGGCCATGAAATAATTCCTAGTTTGTCAGCTCTTGTGTTTTTTTTTTTCATCCGTTCTCTTTTAACACAAAACAACACAGGCTTCCCTGTGAAATCATTCTTTCCATTCCTTCATTTTATTCCTGGGCTGAGATGCGTACTTGAGTCGAAAAGGCTCAGCATTATGTTTGTATACTGTACGTCGTGACTTTTGGCCGCTGACAACCCAACACAACAGTCCCTGCCCCTGCCAGTCAAATAGAGTAATAAATCACCGTGCAACCGAGGACCCATCAGCACCATGAGACAATAGTAGAAGAAGGATAACGTCTAAGTGACCCCACCAAGGTCCAATGCGGACCAACCTGGTCCTGGTTTCAGGGGTCAGTGTCTTAAAGAGCTGAGAGGAGAAATGATGACAACCTTCAATAGCCTGCAATAACATCTCTGGTCATGTAATGGTTAAAAATGGTTGAAAGGGTTGACATGTCTGACCAAATCCAAATACAGCCCTTTGTGGATTGGACTCGACCCAGAAGTGACCGACTCAAATCTGGCTCAGACCGCACTGGCTCACATCCGTGCATGTCAACGCTCACTATCAGGGCTACGAGAAAAATGTAATTGAGTCTGCTGCACTATACCCATTCCTACAAAGCATGCTGGTATCTCCCAACATCACAGAACAGCCCTTGGAAAAGAGCAAAGGTCTGTGAAACCTAGTAATTTCACACACTCAGATCTGAAACCAAAGTAAAACCCACACCCCAAGAGATGCAGAGCCACGATGGTATTGAGGGAGCCACTTGCATCTCCCAAATACATGTGATTTGGATTAAAATTTATTAGCTTCACGACAGAAGCAAAAATCCATTCCCTTTCCAACTTTGCATGCGTCCAGGAATGTGCATCCTGGTTCCATATCTTCCACAAGCAGCTATACTTAAGGCCAAATGGTGTGTTTGCTCAAGCTATAGAAGCCTGTGCTTTTGAACACGTGACGAAGTAATGCCTGAATCATTCATTTAGCTGTAAAATTGAACATCATAAACAGTGCAGATAATTTTCAATGAAAGCATGGGGTAAACACCCTAACACGGATACCAATATCTTTAAGAGAGAGCTGGGAAGGAACCCAAGAGCATGACGTGTACCTGATGACAAAAGCCCTCTACAGTATTAATACCACCCAGCTACGGTAACCATGACAACATGAACGAGATCGGGAAGCATGGCACAACAGACTGAAGTACTACTCCGCAACAGCACTCCTCCCCAAGTTTAATTAACTGTCTTCATTTGTGCTTTGAAGCCCACAACCTTTGAGATGCCAAAGTGGACACAGCAAATCACTCCTATCACACTAGAGGTTAATGAGGGTGGGGGGAGGCAAAGTTACAAGGATCCACAGTAGGAGATAGTCAGGGCGGGTGGTAGGGGAGACCACAAAGACTGGGAAAGGTCTCCTGAAGGCTTCCAAAAGGTCACGCTTCTTCCCAGACTGTAAATATCCAACCGGATCCAAATACAGAAACCTGAGATGAGCCCCTCCTACATCTTGCCATTCTCTGCCCCTACAAACTCCTGGCTTTTTCCCTTATTCTTCATAACTGGATAAAGGGAGCAGCCATATATGATTCCATGTAAGAACCTGCGCTCTGTCCGGAGCTTGGTTTTCTGTTTGGTTCTGATGTAAACGCATCCAACATACTATGCTTCCCAAACCAAACACACACAAAGTGGCAGTTCTGCCATAAATCCAGGCCACTATAGGACTCCTGAGAGCTTCCACAGGAGCCAGTGTGAGATAAGTCTTTAGTTTCTACCAAAACATTATTGACCTGTTGAAAACAATACTTGCGAAACATGCAATGGTTAGAGTCAAGTTCTTTGCTTTTTTTCCACAGATGACGGCAATGTATTGGCCTTCGCTGTCAATATCTTCACAGCCCTCTCAAGTGATCCTGTTTGAACCAGGTTCTCGGTCCCGAGAGATCAGGTCGCGGTCTGTAATTCTGGTTGGCTCTCCGACGGTCCAGAGATTGTCACTCCACATTCTCTGGCCAGCTCTTGAACTCAACTGTAAGAGCAAATGCAGCAATCGCTTGACAGAGATTAGGCCACATAATTACAAAGTAAACATAACTCTCTCAAGGGCAAGGTGGAAAGTGGGGTTTGAGGGAGTGGAGGTTGATGGGGTAGCCTGGACCAACTCACACGGTTTTTGACTGAGGTGGAGCATCTTCAGAATAAATGAATATGCATCCGCTAAACAGCAAATCATTTTAATAGTTAGTGGAAACCGCTGCCTTGGGTTTCCGCTGAGTATTAAAGTCACCATCTGACATGTGAAACTGACTGATTAGCAACTGATTAGCAAGGGGGTGATACATCCACAAAAACACATCCTGATATTTTCTACAATTCTGGCAATAAAAATATTTATGACAATACTTCCAAACTCGACTTTTTTTCAAATACACCAACTCCCAACAGGATCAACTCATGCTGTTTACAGACAAACATCGTTTCACACAGGAAACACTTAACACTCAATATAAGAGGAAATGTAAACAGTGTAACATGCAGGTCTCTGCCTCACATTATTGATTTCTGAGAAGGTCAGTGTAAGACTGAATTCAAACTCAAACTGGATTAATACCGAGCAGTGCTAAAAGTAACAGAAAATCGAATCTGGTTTAAAAGGAAAGAAATCCAGCCTTTGATTTCTGACCCATTAAAACAAATAACTCTAGTTAAGGAAACTAATGTAATTGGCTGACTGTTATATATTTCACCAAGTGACACTGAATTGTGACATGATAATCTAAAGTATCCTGACTGACCCTGTCTTTCTTTTGCCTTCAGTGAAATAAAGAATGTTTGAGTGAGAGGCATGTTCAGTCACATCTTCTTAACATTGAAAACTGTTTCTACCTAAAGCCACATATTATCAATTTAATTATCTGTGATCAGTTAATTAGCTGTTATACAAAGTGGCAGCTCTGACAAGACTGGAAGACGGAACGTCCCACTAGGAGTCAAAGGCACTTAAGTGAGTGCATTTAATTAGATTTATTTAGCACTTAGTTTTAATCTGGAAACGTTCAGTCAGAACTGCACAAAGCATCATACTTTCTGAATATTCCTTTTTTAGGGTCAGGTTTCCAAGAGAAAGACTAAATGTTTGGCCATTCATAACATTGTCTGGAGTTTCTTCCCGCGATTGAGCCAATCAGGTTGACTTTTAAAGTCAAATTTCTAATAGAAAGACCAAATGTTTGGCCATTCATAACATTGTGTGGAGTTCCTTCCCACAACAGAGCCAATCAGGTTGATCAGAGAACATTCTGACAGCATGTAAGGGCGTCGCTCTTTCAACTGCCCATGTCGCGTTTTGACGGCTTGTGCATTTATCCGGGGTGCTTTCATTTGTGCCATATTCATCGTGAGCCTTATCGTTAACCAATGCCATACACACTCATTAGCTAATCAGCATCAGGCCTCCAGCTTGTGTCTCTGTCTGGAAGACAAACGCCAGATGCAACAACAAAGCAAAAAAAATATCCTTTTCACAAAGGAACTTATTCTCTCCTTTCAAAGAACTGAAAGGCCATGATTCAAATGCCAATAATTACTCCTTTTCTTTCTGTAAACCACATGTTCTAAGACAGAAAAAAGTGTGTCAGTCTATGGAATTAAAAATAGAATTCCAGTGTTCATCCTGGCAAGGGCCATGAGTTGGAGCTAAAATTTGGATACAAAGAAAGGGGTTCTCTTTATCCATTCCACAGAGGGAAGAAGTCAGAATGAGAAAAAGACGTTCTTATAAATACAAAGGCCGGGCAAAGTAATGTCAATGACCCAGTCCGATGATCTAGCGAAAAAATGATCATCCCAGCTGGTCGAACGTCAGAACCACCAGCCACATCCCTATCCTCCCACATCGGGCGTCTTACCAGAAAGTGTGTCAGGACGATCTTGATCAGGGGAGAGCCAGAGAGGTTGATGGACAGGGCCGGAGACGGCTCCACATTCAAGGAGATGAGGAAGCTGGTCACTTGGATCTTGTGGTCTTTGAAGCCGGCAGCCCCATCGATCCTGCCGGGTTCAGTAGAACGGCACACAGCCATTACACATGTGTGGGGCTATTAGCGTTAACTTAATCATAAGGGGTTAATTCATCCTAACGGGATCAAAAGAACACTGGGTTTTATTTAGTTTTGAAGCATTTTGAATGTATGAAGGCAGCAATCAATATCTGTAAATTGCCCAATGATACACTCGTCACAAAAGTAACCCAATCACCCTCTACCATTACAGCACTACCCACAGCCTCTTCAGTTCTCCAGTTCTTAAGGACCATGACAGAAGAGCAGGTCTCCAAAGAAAGTGGCAACTGTGAGGTAAACCCAGAAGCCCTATGAGGACAGAAGTTGACTTTATGAACTGTATCTAAAATGAAGAACATCTTTCAGTGAGGTTGCCAGCCGCACATCCCATATCACAGGTTGTTTATCAGTCTGACACAATAGGGAGACAGGAGACAGGAGACAGGGACAGCTGACCACTTTTGAAGCCACACTGGGGTCTCAGTCAATTAATAGATTATAATGATACATGATCTGTAGTTGATCCACTGGGAGAGCTTGATTTGAAATGACAACCATATAAAGCTTATTTGCACATCAAAGGGAACCAAAAAAAATGAAAAATAACTGACTTTATAGTAGAGATTGGTCCTCTGTCACCAAGGTGACCAGACATCAAAAGTCTACAGTGATACATCACTGCAGACCTTGGTTACAAAGGAGACTTGTGCTTGGTCTGTGAGGGGATCAGTGTGTTGATCTCTCTGTAGTATTTGAGTATATTGAGCGGGGGAGGGGGGAATTAACTTCTGTTGAGCAGATGAGAGGATTCCAATGCTGCATAGTGTACAAGCGATTACCTGGTCTGAAGTGGGCTGATCTCTCTGTAGTAGTTGTGCATGGTGTGGTAGAACAGGCCCACAATGGTGGTCTGGGCTGTAAGGTATGGAGGGCAAGGGATCGGAAAAAAGGACAGAAACTTAGGTGTGACTCGACGAATAAATAGACAAAACGGCAGCCATACCTGACATAGTTCAGCAGTACTGATCAAGGGTGGGGGGAAGGAGGGAAGGCAGGTGCTGGATGAAATTTCATTAGCACAGACCTACTGCTGGACACTGGCAGAGGAGTCTTAATTGCAAGGGTGTTATTTGCACCCAAGTGAAAAGAGGTGAGGGGGGGAGAGGCTTCGACCCCGCATGTGACGAGAGGCTAATGGAGTGGCAGGGTTCACAGCATGACGAGCCCACAGCTGGTGTTAAAATAACCGTAACGAACACGTAGCCACAACAGCCTCGAATATCACAGCCTGCCTGTGCAGTGGCCGCAGCGAGCCAACAAAACACTGGGAGAAACTGGCCTACAATCTCCGTTCATAGTTACGGGACAGTACAAAGGCGTCCGAGCAAAGGTCAAATTAAAAGGAATAAAACAAATTCCTCTGAAGCCAACGTTAATCACAAACAATTCCTGTTTCTTCCATTTCAGCGACCTCTCCAGACTTCTAGACTCTCAAATCCCCTGAATATAACTACGTAAATAAATAAATACACAAATAGATACATAACTGTAAAATGAAACTACTATATAACATACAAAGAGCACTGCATATTATCAAAGCTTTGCAATTCGAAAACCAATGCTAAGTGTGTTTGTCTGTAAGGGGGCGCCCTATGTGCCCAGGCTCAGCAGGGACGTCTGCCCGTGATAAGCTTTATATCTAATTTCTGCTAATGGCCTTTTAATAGATGTTTAAAACTGTCCATTCAAACATAAGCATGACTAAAGGCCGAATTTAGATGGACAAGCGGCTGCCTGGGCTCCAGGCCCAAATGCAGAGGGGAAAAATAAATATAGACACGGGATTTATGAATGGCCAAACATTTGGTCTTTCTATTAGAAATTTGACTTTAAAATAAAAAGCTTAAAACAAACTTTAACAAGGATAACTATAGCAAACAGACAAATAAATGGCCCCAGCCTTATTAGAGAGCATTCCTGTATGAAGAGAATGCTTACAAGCTTTAAGAGTCTCTCTCGCACCCTCTCCCCTGTTCTCCACTAGATCTGTGAGCATTTTGTGTTTTTTAAAGGTTACGCTGCTTGTTGCCGCTGCCAAAATGCCACACGCGGTCACACTCAGTAGATTAGGTCACGCCCCTTGGCTGCCGTTAAGCCTCTTCCGCTATTTAGCCACGGGTATAATATGGCCGTCGATTTCACACATGGTTACTGACTGAGCCGGGCCATAAGGAGTCTATTTTCTGTGAGAGGCCTGGAAGGAACTACAGAGAACTGCATTTATCTTTCGAAACAGCTAGCCATTCCGTCCCATCAGCTGTGGCGAGAAAGGGTTAGGTACCGCTTACATCCATTAGCTGAAAGGGGCACGAGTGAGCAGAGATATGGGATATGGAGGGGGGCAGTCTCACCTTTATTGTTGAAGGCCTCCCCAGGGACAGAGATGTAGTTCTTCCCCTGTGTGGGGAACCGGTAGTGGCTCAGACTGACGTTCTGTGGGATCTTCATCAGAGAATAATCTAAAGAATGAGATACAATGACGTTGACAGTGAACAGAACGGAAGGATTTTCAGACTAGATGGTCAGGGACACAGAAGTCCCACAGTAAAGATGACAATGACAGAAAGCTGTGCTTTCTGCAAGGATTTGCCGGTTGTTTGTGTGCCATTGGCCAGATTAGACGTACAATCCATATTCCAGTGAGGAAGCAGGTCTATACACAAATCAAGTCAAACATAAACCTAGCCTAACTCAGGCTTACTTCAAAAGTAAAAACCTCTAATTTGAATCCCTAATCTGATTTTACCACCTCATATCATTCAAGCTGTTACTTTTGTTTCTTTCATGTTTCTAATCAACCTTTGGAACTGAAGCGTCTTCAAGGAGCCAGAAACATCCAGAGATCTACAATGTGTCAGATAATGAAGGTTCCAAATTAGCACAGCTTTAGCACAAGAGCGAACATTTACAAAAATCACTTTTAGTGGTGTGTGTGTGTGCACCTTGCAATGGGTTTGCGCCTCATTCTAGGTTATTCCCTGCTTTGCACCCCTAGCTTCCAGGATAGACTCTGGGCCCCCGTGAATAAAAAAATGGATGGATGGATGGATGGATGGATGGATGGATGGATGGACATATGTACATCAGATGTTTTTACAACTATCTTCCTCATGCTTCGGGGGCTGGTCAGCACTACCCCCCGACAACTGCCAGTCATAGGTGCAGTCATTGTGAAGGCACCTATCCATAGCCAGTGGCCAGAGGATTCAAGACTCATGGTCATAACCTTCAATGTAATGTTCCATGAAAAGCTACATTCTGCATTAAAAATGTAACAAAGCTGCCTTTCTTCACCCAAAACAGCAACCTTGTAACTCAGTTGAAGAGCAAACCTGTAACAACTGATAATTACTAAATATATCAAATATGTGTTACACCACCCCACATTTAGAGTACTGATATTTTATGAATGATATTTTATTCTCTGGGCACCTCTGCAAGTGGGAAAAAGTCAGCTGACCTGCCACAGATGATTTTCCACCAATAGCGACGGTCCCCTCAAGGCTGGCCTCCATGTTGGAAGCCATACTGATCATCACTTTGTCCACCGTCTCTATCAGTCCACTGACCATGGGTGTCAGTTGCTGTAGGAACAGAGCAACAGTCTCAGATTAGTTTAATCACTCTGCCTGTTTAGGAAACTATTTCAAACACAGCATTTTGCATTGTTTTACTCATTTGTGGAGCTGATTTTTCACTTAAGCTGAAATGCCAACTCCATGTCACGTCTTTAAATCATGGGATGAATTCAGTACTTGGAAGATATCAACAGGGTACAAGGAGAACATGCAAACTCCACAAATACAGTGGTGTGAGGTAACAGCTGTACCCAAAGAGGCATCGTCCCACCCTTCCACCATATCCCGTATTCCCAAAATTACCAAATCAAACAGCCTTAATGATTACAGACCAGCTTCACTGACATCGCAGGCCATGAAGGCATTTTTCAACATCCTGGTGCTGCCTACCTTCTAAACTGCGCCTTCATAATGCAGACCCACTCCAGTTTGCATATTGGACCAACAGGTCTATGGACCCTAGCATCTCCTAAAACGCTCACACTAATATAAACTAGCTACAACAAAAAGTAATCTAATGTATAAACAGATCGTGATGATATCCAGCCCAGTTGACTGGGGAAATGACTGTTAAAAGCATCAAGATAACACTGTCTAGCTAGCTAGCTATAAATCTCCTGCAAAGGAAAGAGAAAATCCCTGTCTTGAAAAGGTTGAATTGTCCCTCTTCAAAAATAATCAAAGCCTGTGGCCACAAGAGGTGACATACCTCTTCCACGTCGGGCCACCCTGGTGAAGACAAGACCTCCTCCACACTTTTAAGAAAGGCCTGATTTTGAGATAAGGAGAAACAATGCGAAAAGACAAACTCATATGGATCAGCTACAATGTTTAAACGGAGAAGGAGCACAAATAATTTTACATAGAAATTTACAAACTGGGGAAAAAAACTCTATACTCAACCCATCTGAAAGAAAACATTTCACACCCAGCAGGTTGTATTATTGTATCCTTGAACAACATTCAGCAATGCTTTACATTAACTGCAGCTTCATAATGCATTCATAATGCATTCATAATGCATTCATAAAACATTCAGTGCACCTTCATAATACATTTCCTACAGTAATCAGCATGTAAGTATACTTAAACATCTTAACATGTCTTAACAGCTTTAAAATACAATAATAACAAACATTATATGATTATATGCTTATAATGTTTATTATTATTATCTTATAATGCTTGTTATTAAAGTATATTAAAGTTGTTAATATATGTTAAGATGTTAAGGTATACTTAGCTGTTGCTTATGAATGTTCTGCAAATGCATTATAAAGGCATCATGAAGGTGCAGTTAATGTAAAGCATTACCCAACATTCTTGGTCAAAACATTTGTCATTATACTGAAGTATAAATCATGAACAAATCATGAACAAATATAGTGGCTACTTGAGATAAAAGATGTGTCATGATTCATTAATGATGAACAAACATGAGACCAGTATTTCACTTGTGTTATTCATGACTTGTTCCTTAAACAGTTCATACAGGTTTACAGAATTAACAGACATAATCACAAATACAATAATTGCTTGAGATAAAACATGTTTCATGAATCATTAATAATGAATTAACATGAGATCAGTATGTAGCTAAAACTTAGTTTCTAGTTAATTAAAATATAAGTAATAGCATAATACTATATTATGTGTGCCCCGTCAAGCAAAGTGTCAACAAGCAAGGGAGTGAGTCTTGGTGAAAGCAGAGGGAGTTTCCCCAGCACGTTACCTGTGTGAGGCCATTGGCTGTCTTTAGTGGTATGGACTCATTGGGCAGACTCATGGACTTGGGGAACTGGAAGTTTTGCATTTCCACTGTCAAGTTGGTGATGATCGGATGGTAAGAGTCGGTGGACATCTAGGGTAACGTGACAGCATGGAGGTAAGAACCGATTAAACTATCCAAATATGACACTCAACAGAATTTTTAAACAAATTTTCCGCCTTTAATCCCAACATCAGTCTTCAAAACAACACACAATGCCTGTTCCTTTAGTGCCCCCTTAACAGACCCGCATTCACTTCTTTCCGTTAAGTTTTAGCGGGTATCTTTGACGTAGCATCATTAAGGAGGCTACTATTTGCTATACCCCACCCACGGCTCTCTATGCTTTGCAACCAGAGCAATGAAAGTGGGATGAACTCAGTTATTTAATCCACTAGATGATTAACCATTTTCACCCTTTTTGTGGGTCAGCAAACTGGTCATGGATCTGTGCAATAGGTGTCTGATAAAACAGAAAGAAAATAAAGCTGCCAAAATAAAATAAGCAAGGGTGACTAACAGAACCAGACCTCTGATTCTTAATAATTCTTAATAAATAGACCAGATGATCTATGTGTGCAATCAATACACCATTTTTCTTTCTCCCCTGAGAGCAGTGAGTAGGAAAGCAATCATTCCATAAATATAAATCTTCTTTATTCACTCTTCCACTTGTTGCAAGGCAATTAAATCTCTTCCAGTGACTTTGTATCAGTTGATTATCCGGGAGTTTCCAAGTATGTGCTTAGGTGTGTGTCTCCACTGTGTATAACATTTTTTTTTCTCCTGAAACACAAACTTTGCCTGCATGATATGGAACAATGACCAGACAATCAGCTTAATCTCCTCTGTGATTAATATTTACCAATGTGAGTTAAAAGGTTCAAAATAGCCCAGGTTCATTAATGAAAGCACTGTGTCAATAATGAATGAAGTCAACCCCATATGTAATGGAAACCAAACCCACCGAGGGACACTGTCCGAATCCCTACCTTTTAGAGATGATTTCACTGAACAGGTCTAATAATAGTACAAGGGGGATGTCAACATCCACTGATCACACATGACTCCCCGTGGATTGCTGCCATTGTACTGGAAGATGACTGGATAATTCCTTCTTCAACCTGCCAATGTGTCACTCACCTGAGAATCCACTGGAGAGGAGGTAGGCTTTGGTACATGAGGCGTCATGGAGGTGATGGCGTGGTCACCTGTAAAATTAAAACATAATACAGCAATGAATAAAAACATTCACAAGCCTCTTTATGTGTAACTTTCAAAATGAACTGAACATTTCCAGCCCTGCTTCCAGGGCTCTGTCAAAGGCATGTCAAACACCTTCATCATCTTCTCCTTTTCAAGCTTTCTCAATAAACATTTACATAAAGCATTGAGGGAAAAACACAGGATAGTCAATGCCAAAACAAAGGGATGGATTCTCACTTGTTATGACTGCATTTATAACCAGAGATGACAATAAAAATGTAAAAATAACGTAAAAAATTAATACCATTCCGGGACCTAAAACTTTTAACAATCCATTGGAGGTCGTGCTTCTGAACAGTAATACTTTAAGATAAACACACTTAAGAAGTTTATCTGTATCCTTAATGATTTTTTTAAAAGGGTTACACAATGTTATTGCGGTTGTAAATCAACAAAATAAAATTACATTACGATACAGATGCAGCCTGCAGGGTCTCCTGTCTGTGAAGTTTTCCATGCAGGTATTGAGGTTTCCTCCCACAATTCAAAGACATGCTATTTGGGTGAACTGGTGAGTATGTGCCCTGTGATGGACAGATATTCCTTTCAGAGATGGATGGATGGATGGATAGATGGATGGATGGATATAACAATCTGATCCAAAACATGGTTTCAACCCTTTGGAGAGTTTACTGTAAATGGTCAGCCAAGTCAGTAGAAGAACTGGGACATTAACAGACTAAGAGCCTAATGTAACTGGCTGACCTGGTGTATCACGCTTCTGTCTGACTTACCTCAGCCTGTCTCCCCCAGACAGCTGTGAGAAGCAGCAGCTGCCCCCCTGGCATCCTTCACCCAAGACACAAAGACCCATTAAAAGGAAGGAGTGCAGGCTTTGAACGTCAATGCAGGCTTTTAAAAAAAAATGACATTCTCACAGTGTCTGTAGCTATTTGTCTTTTGAGGCATCCTACACATTGTTTCTGATGAGCAGAAAGGTCCATTTCAGGCGCTTCTCTTGCGACTGACATGCTTTCTTTTGCCGTTTGAGACGCGCCACTCCTTCTCCCCAGAAACATTCTTCATCTATCCATCTTCCAACCACTTATCCAGCCCAGGATCCTGTGAAAGACTATTTCTGAAGAGCTAAAATGCTGCAGTTTTGAACTTCACCGTTCCGCTGGGTTGGCCTCACTCTTAAACTTAAACAAAACTCTGTTCATTTAATCAAACTGTTGCCAATACACATTTCCAAGTACCATTAGATCCAAAAAGTACATGTTACCCTTCTGCTTAGTGTCCTAACATTCGCATGGTGTCTGTTTGAAATTTTTTGTCCAGTCGTGTCCATCCCATGGGCTCATGATAGACACGAAGCCACTTAAGTCAAACAGTTACATAACCTGTCATGTTTATCATTGTTATACAACTGCTTATTTCTGCTGAAAAGCATGGCCGAGCAGAAAGGCATCACAGAAGCAGCCCGTCTCCCGGGCACCGAACCAGTAACCTGCCGGGGAGCAAATTCTGCCCCTTAGGTGTCATATTTCCTGCTGCCCGCTTCGCTCAGCGGTGGGGGGCAGGGAGAAGGTCTGAGGGGCCCAAAACTGGCAGTCGATGTGCAGGACGTGAGCACCATGTGGAAATCAGAGCTTTGCCATTCCTCTGAGTGAGTTTGTATGGAAAACAGGTGAGACAGCGACTCTGCTAGCAATTTGCATCCGTGCTGATGGTGTGACCTTTTTAGGTTTTTAGGTCATCAGAGATCTGGAGATTTCAGCAGATGTAATTAGCAACTATTTAAAAAAAATAATTAGTTGAAAGAATACTACTAAATGTCCTCCACAACGTAATAAAAACCTCTTGCTTTGACATTGTGGGGACCATTTTTCAGGTCCCCACAAAGATCTGTGAATGCAATCAAAACAGTAAAAATGCCAAAAGTGTTGTATTTTGCTTGGTTACTTATGGGTAAGGTTAGGGCTGGGTGGGGGTTAAGGTCGTCATGTTGGGATTAGAGTTTCCCCCATAGAAATGAATGGAGAGTCCCCACAAAGATATAATTACAAACCTGTGTGCATGTGTGTGTGTGTGTGTCTGTGTGTGTGTATGTAGTACTGTGTTAGAAAATCAAAGAAAATTTTTAATTGCGCTATCTATCTGAATAGCAAATGTATATTTTCTCAAAAAAACGAAAAAGTTTAACATTAATATATAACTCAAATATTAAGAATATCAGCTCTTCCCAAAAAAGTTACTGATGCCTTGCTGGGTGGTTAGATGAACATCACTTTGGTTATCAAACCTTTCTTCAGGGGCACCTCAGTCACTCCATGTATTTCTTAAATTGGCTAGATAATTTGACAAGGTTCTGACCAGCCAAGAATTGCACGGTTGCGAAGTTTTGAAAGGGTTAAGCTGACATACTATTACTACATGATATTACAGCTCTATGCCATCCATCCATTTTCCAAACTGCTTATCCTACTGGGTCGCGGGGGGTCCGGAGCCTATCCCGGAAGCAATGGGCAC
>JAODJX010000042.1:8379071-8412335 GCA_026776945.1 Isichthys henryi
TTTAAACTTACACTTTGAACAAAAAAACACACACCCCCCCCCCCCCCCCCCCCGAAATCAACCGCACGGCACTGGAACAAACTATCAAAGCAAGGTTGAGCAGGACAGATCACGCTGAAACAGAATGAGATTATGAGCTTCAGAATTGCATCAGCCCTTATATCCACTGTGTACCTTTACCCTCACGGGTCACACCCACCTTGTGGTACACATTTGGTTGGGTCACTGATGCACGAATTCTTGTAGTTCCCAAAATGCAGAAATGTGGCCCCAGCGTCTCCATTCACATAGATCCCCTTGTTGGCCATTCCTTCCACAATGTCTACAGAAAGGGAACAGAGCCAAAAAATATTATTTCGCCTGAATATATAAATTTTGAGGCTTTTCTGAGCCACACCTGGTTTGAGTTTTTCCAAACAGTGATGTCATCCATCAAACTCAACTACGTTTGACTAATTAGGACTGAGACGTCCAGATTCAACCCCAGATCAAATTAAAATATCATCAAAATGTAAAGATTTCACAAAGAATAAACAAAACTCTGCTAAGAACAGTAATCCACTGATACTCCCTTTTTTACTCTGGATCCCCCAATTAACCAAAGTGTTTAAAAATGAGCCATCAACTTTATCTTTTTCTTGGCAGGCAAGAGCCAAGCTTCTCTCACTTCAGTATCATGTCCTAGCTGACAAAAAAACACACAGTAATCCCATAGTAACACGTCCATTTATATTGTATGAACATGTGCAAAACTGTTAGAATATCATTTGTTATTTCTATTGTGGGGTTGCTAAGTAACTAGAGGTTTTTGCTCATTTGCAGGAATACCAGTACAAGAGAAGAAAGCTTGTTCCTTGATGATTAACATACAGTATTCTCCTCCTTATTTATATAATATGTCTGGTCGCAAAAGGCCTTCCATTAATGTGAAGTGGAGTTTAATTATACTGCACTCTTGGGCCACTTTCAGTCCCAGGAGTTAGGAACTGACTGACATGGACCGTGGTCTCAGGCTGCTGCTTCACTCGACCATGGACACAAACAGATCTCGCTTAAGAAGGATGATACACACTGTGAGCGAAACTCAGCACCTAGCTGAGGGCAAGGGAAAGCATGACGGTTTGTCCGTGACGCAAACTGGGCCTCCGTGCTGGGAACAAGAACTGGCTGCTGGTTCAGGTGTCATAAGGGGCCCTGTCAGTGTGGTTTTTATCGCGGCATTGAAGCTGCACCCCTTTCAGTTACATATCCAACTCTACATCTGGGAAGAATGTAAACAGTCTAACTTGGTATGGACTAAAAGGTTAAAACATGAAGTAGCAAAGACTGGTGCCTGCAAACTCGTACTTGCAATGGTCTGAAAACCTATATAAGTAGTGGGCGCCCCTCGCAACAGCCGGCAAACCAGTGATCAGTCAAGGGGAGAAATGGGAACCGCTGAACAAACACTACAATTTCATTGACCAGGTCTGTTCCTCACCTACAGCTGCAGAAATGTTAGTGTAGGTAGAGTCATTGGTATACACAGAGGAGGAATTATGGAGGTGAGGAAGCACAGTGTGGTTGTGGATCGTGAGCGCTGGACAGGCACATGGGGAAAAAAACAGACAGACAAAAACAGAGAGAACAAGGTGATTCAGGTGAACAAACACGGTGACCAAAGACAAAACGGAGGCAGACACAAAGACTACGGACATGCTGACTGGACAACAGGGAAACAGAGACACACTGTGATGGACAATGAAGGCGGAGTGAAGCACAGAGCATGCTTTACAGTGGGGTTGGGGACACAGCCAAATGGCCCCCTTCTCTTACTACATCTCCATTCTTAAATTAAATTTCTATTTTAAACGATAATTTTTTCGGTTTTTGTTCATCTTTTTCTGGGCACAGATCTCAGTGGGAGGTTAATCAGGCAATTGTTACATAGTTATTTCCATAAAACACCCAGTATTCTTTTTCCTGTATTCAATTTTAACCAATAAAAAGCAGATCTGAAAATCAACTTTGTTCCTCTCTCCCTGCCTCTCATAGTCATGTTATGTGGCAAATTGCGCGCCGACTGTATGCAATTCTTATTCATATGGAATGAACAGTCAATCAAAACATCAAGTTTTTAAACGTTTAAAAGATTACTTTTTTCACGCATCCTGAAAAAAAAGGTGGCACACTGAAAGTATTATGAATTTACTTTATACTTTTTCCGTCTGAAATCGTGCTGCTCTCCATTAAGAAATCCCCAAACGTGCGAATAAAAAGAGCGGCACTTTCAAGACCTTGCACCGTCGAAAGCATGTACAATCACATGTTTCAAGGCCGCTTATATAGGGTAAATTATGCAAATAAACTGTGCTATACTAGGAGCAAATTTGCGATACATATACAGAGGTTGTGGACCTCGGGTTATCCTGTGCTGAACGGCGACGAACGTGACTAAGCATTATGTGACAATATGAAATGCCCGTCCAAAAATGTGCCTGATGATCAGTTTAATTTTAAATAAAAAAAAACGTTGTTTTGTTTTCATGTTCCATATCTCGCGCGCATGAATACAGCATACATAATGCAGCCACAAATCGCATGAGATTTCACTTAGCAATGACAAAAAAAAAAAAAAAAAAAGAAAGAAATATTCGCGACTCTTAATCGACAGCGCCCCAAATTCGGTAGGTCTAATGTGCGTTAAGGGAGGAAGACGAAAAACCGCCACGAGCTACGACGAAACAAGGACAGGAAAATACATTTTTTATGTTCTTAAGTATACAGCTGTTTACATACATATACTACTTCCATTAACATGACATGTTCTGTTTCCAATCTCGTCCCACAGTCCGTATATCCCCTCCACCTCATCCAATGGCCAGTAATGCGATGCCGCGGCGAGCACCTGCAGGCCTGTAAATTGACAAGCAGAGACTCGCTTAATTAGACATTTTAATATATTTTTTAATAACTTTCAAGTGTTGATTTTTAGAGTTTTTTTATGTAATACTAATAGCGAATGTTATACCAACGCTATATATACTCTTATTGTCGCACTTGAAGCCCTTACGTTTATTACAAATTACTTAGCTTGAGGTCTGGGAATGCCAGATTTCTGAAGCTAGTGAAAAGTTTCATTTTATTTAAAAATTGAATGAATGGGTCATATAAAAACAGTATTACTTTCCGATAGCGTTTAAATAGAAGGACGCACAATCAGGATGCAAGATGTAGATGTACGGAGCTTCAGTTCAACACAGGTGCACAGACGTTTGATTAATATTTTCTGCTTTAAATTAATGTTAAGTGCAACTACTTAAAAATCCTATAAGTGAACCTTGTTAATCTAAACATTATGCCAATGTCGACTGTTAAATGCTTATTACTTCAACAAGTTATGGATAGTAAACTTGTCAGCTTCTACGCTTACTATATATATATACATATGATTATATACAACAGCGCGTGGCAAAATTAACGTGTCTTTTTTAAAGAACTGGAAAAAAAGTTATAAATAAGAGACTCACCAGGATGCTTTAAGGTTCGTTCCACTTGACCATGAACCTAGAAGCAAATGTATAAATCCACGTTTCTACAATTAAAACGCCCACAGATTTTAGCTAAATAAATTGTATTGCATGTAAAGAAAAAAAATTACCTGGGTTAAAGATAGACCCGCGATTAACGTTAGCACTCTGTACAATTTCATACTTATTTTTAATGATTAAGCAACGCGTGTTTCTGTATGAGCCGAGATGATAGTTGTTAACCAAGTCCCTCAAGCTTCAGAAATCCAGAAAAGAATATACATTTTACAGTTGGAAATAGTTTACTGCTGTCGAAAAAAAGTCGCTAAAAGTATCAATCTTATATCGATGTATAAATATTTATGAGAAAATAACCCCTGTATCCCAAAATGATTATCTCCAAACACAATAAAAACGCAACAGAGCCGAATCTTTAAATTTTTACATCATCATTAGTAAAAGACTCTGATTCTTTGTTTGCGTATTTGCGCAGATTTGTAATCCGTTATTTGGGAGGCTACCCTGGATCCAGCGTTGGGTCGGATCTCCGCGGTTCTATGCCGGCTTTCCACGAAGTTTCAGGCTTTTCGGCTGTTCAGTGTGAAGATCGGCGCCGTCACTTTGGGTGTGGAAATTCAAATTCTGATGTCATGTTTCGGACCGGGTGTGAGGTGACTCTGATCACACCGTCAATTTGGAAAAGGTGACTCTCACCCCCAACTTCATTACTGCCGCCAACACATGTGTTTCAATATGCAACCATGCGTAGTATATTTTATTTTTACCATGTTTTTCTCATTAAAAGTCAAACATACTTTTAAATTATGGCATCAGTGGACTGGATAGTTTTGCAGTACTGGAAAAGAAGACGGCAGTTGCTAAAATCCCGGGAGTAATAGGAAGTGATATATTTACAAGGTATAACTTAATTTATGCGTTCAGTGGTATGAGAGCAAAACAGAGTCACGTGTTTCACATACGTAGCTTAGTTGTCAATCAAATAACGCAAATCCCATGGAAGTGTAATTCAGTGTTATATATAGGGTTACTTTTATTAATTGAAATAAGATTTGTAGATGAATTATAGCCATATAATCAGACCTACATCCCAGGGCCGAAAAACATTAATATCCGGGACGGAGGGGTTGTTGGTGGATCTCGTTGTTGACACAGTCACCGTCATAACTGCTTATTCATAAAAGTAATTATAGTTATGTGAAACGTTAGTTAGCCTAATTTTTTTATTCAGATGAATATTCAGCTTCAAATTATATTTTTAGCTCTAAAAAAATGACCGAGGTCCGACCTCAATGACCTCATAGCTGGCTACGGCCCTGCTACGTGCTATTTTATAGAAGCAAGGGGAATATCAACAAATACATTTATCTATGAGTTCTAAATATAGATATATTTATGGAAGTATATTTGCAGCGTAGTAGGCCTATCGATTATCTATCCGACCTGAAAAGGACTGGCATACAGAACGAACCGAATAAATTTTAAAATAACGTTTTAATATTCTTCGTGTTTATTTGCATTACTATATGATTGTGCTCCAATTTTCAGTTTCAATATATATCCAACATAAAAGACAAACCTGAACATTTGAATATCTACATTTGTTATATCACCAAATTTAGTGCTTATGGAATATGAAATCTTACCGAACTTATTTAGAAGGTTAAACGGCGCCATCGTGTGACCAACATAGAGCGCAAAAAATTAATCGATTTTCAGTCTAGAAACGTTATCATACACAGCGCTGTCAACTCGCACGCATCAGGCGTGCCACTGACGCTTATGCAAAAAATCTTACAATTCTATATTCGATAAACTTATTAGCTACTTGAAAAGCGTTGAGGTAGTCTGCAAATCCTAGACTATTTACAAGGTAATAAACTGTTACACACATAAATGCGTGTGCAGACTCACACCTGCCACCCGAACAACCCTGCTATACAGCTACAGAGCAGCCTGCCTTATCCTCCATACATAGGAGGCAGAATTTCATGAGGACCTGCAACAATGCCAAGCAAAGCAAAGTGCAGTGGAGGTGTTCATTTTAGCAGGGATACACGAACCACCGGGGATTGAGAAAATGGCGTAAGAAAGCTGTAACTTCATGTGAAATTTATATAAAATGTACTGGCACCTAATCCCAGTGCTGCTGTCTTTCCACTGTCCAAAAATCATTGTTTTGGGCATCTCAGAAACACCCATAGCGTGACTGTGCATTGCCTCCAAAATATTCCATTTCGTACCCTGCACTTCAGAGAATAGCCTCCAGTATTTCCACAACACTCCAGCATATTAGTGATCATGGAGGATTCATGGATAAGAGTAAAACTTGCAGGTCCAGATTATTCGAGCTGAAGTAACTGTACTTCTACATAAAGATAAAATGGTATTAGGGACTTGGGCCTGAAACCCCAGGGCCTCGTTTTTTGGGAATGCTCCGAGGAAAAGCATCTTAACCAATAAACCACCATTAAAAGGGAAGATTTAACAGCACTACAGTCACGTCAAACCAACAGGGGCAACCAGGGAGGACAACACAGAAGACCAGCACAGAACACCTTCAGCCAACTAAGTATCAGCAATCCAGCAAAGAGGCTGATTGAACATAAGGGCAACGGAGCCAAATGCTTTCACAACTGAAACAACTTTATTGAATTAAAAAAAAAAAAAAAGGGAAAATAAAATGGAATGAAATGCCACAGATGTGTACAGTTTACTGCAGAAAGCTTAAATTACCAAAACAGGGGAAGAGAAAATGAAACCTAGATTGTAACAGTCCAAAAAAATAAAAAATAAAAAAAGGGAGGGGGGGGGAGAAGCCAAGTACGTAATGCAGGCCCAGAGAGGAGAAACCATTTGTTCTTCAGCTGCACAGGTCACACTGCAAGGACTCTCCACCCGTAAGGGACCATGTGAAGCGCATGTAAACACTGCGTCAACCTAGTCCAGGGCCGGAGCAGGGCTGTGTCCCCCCACAGATGCCTATAAAACTAGGCGGCCCGTGGCTCACAAGTGCCCCCTACAGGTCCTCCTCATCATCTGGCAGAGCTGTGGACTGGGCCACCTAGGGAGCAGGGGGAGGAAGAGGAGAAGGGAGGTTAATCAACTACTTAACAGTCTTTCCAACAATTTACTTTATAAAGATCCAGTAGTGATGACACTTAATTGGAAAACCGACAAACCAGTCAGCTATGGAAGTTTAGCCAAACGGTCAAAGGACCGAGTGTAAATGCAACTTAAGATGTACTGGGACTGTAACGGCAACAGCTTCCATATTCATTAACTCATGTCTGAGAAATTAGAAGCAGCTCAACAAAACCTTTCCATTTACCAGGCTGACATTCGGTTATTTTCACTGGCTGCCTTCTAACCACCTCCGTTGGTAGCTTCAGTGCAAGGACAGAATTCTCTAGGGATGCCTTATTAACCGGTGATCCTAAAACTGTCCACCTTCAAAATCCAACCACCAGTCTTTCACCAGTCAAACACTTTCACCAAAAATCGAACTGGCCTGCCAGTTGTATCCTTAGCTGTAGGAAAATGTACCTTTTAAAGCACAGAAATGGACTCAGAACATTCATTTTAGAGTCACCGGGGGTACATTACTGCCGTTTGCACCTAGCAAAACAAACCTACACTAAACTGAGCTGGTTGAGTCACCAGCACCTGATTGGTCAAAATACATGGCAGTACCAGTAATCTGCATCGATGTGCATGAATTATTTGATGGACAAAGGGCATATTCTATATATTATTCATTATTAGCAGCATCGCACGTCACAAAATATTAATGTACTCCTGACACCTGAGAACTAGAACATTTTCAACCGCCTATTAAAAGTGCTAATTCCACTAGCAGTTGATGCCGACATGACGATCTTCAAACTTAGTAGCAGAAAACAGCACATAGCAAATCATGACGTACACCTTGTGAACAGTAAATACGCATTTCATTTTAGGTCATTGTGGCTGGCAACACCTTTACCGATTCAACCCTTCTGCAGTGGAAAGTTGAAAGCGAGCTGGACCTGTGCTGTAACTAGGCACAGGGCGGGTATAGGTCAGCTCTTACATGCCAGCAGAGAAGCACCACTACAGACTGAAGCACATGGAGACAGACATTAACCAGTTCACGCGCAGTCAGTTCTTTGAGCCGAATGTCAGATGTTATCACCCCTAACAGCTGCTCCATGCCATCATATGGGGCCGGCTGTCAGACCTCCCTCACTTTTGTATCTCGCTCTTTATTGTGCAGCTCTCATTAACTTCACTGGAGTATTCCATTTTGCATTTGAACATATACCTTCATACCATGGCAAGTTCTGAAAGGGTTGCGAAGCAGAGTTGGAAATGTAAGCATTTTAAAAGCCCGCAAGCTCCTATGCCGATCCCCAATCAGGATTTCCCAGCTCCAACACTTGAATTAACCTACATAAACAGGTCTTGGGTCTACAAATGCTTAACAAAATACAAGAAAACTTGACCAATCCAAGAAGCCAAACCACAGATGAGTAATTTAAAATTCACTGGTACATCAGATTTGTGCCACGGGCATAGACTGCCTACCGTGCGGCTTCATCAGTGTTAATTTAGACCTATACTTGACATAGGGTCACAGCTGAACTGGCATGGTAAAAATGGGGTGGCAGTGCAAAAAAAAAAAAAAACCAACCACATGGCTATGGATGTCTGAAACTTCTACTCCAGTTACTTTTAGGGACAAGACTGGTGTGGAGATGGAGGGGTTATATCATTAAAATATAAGCTACAAATGACCATTCAGGAAATGTTAATTGTAATACTGCCATTTTCAATGACTAGTCAACACAAAATCAGTCTAAATACTTATATACGCTCTGAACATGAAGGTATTAATTGCAACAGCGCCAGCTACAACCCACCTGTAGATCCTCCTCATACTGTTTGGCCAGCTGGGGATCCATCACCACCTCCGGAGGTGCCAGGGCTGGCATCGCCACAAATTCCAGGTTGGGGTCTCCAATCAGCTTCCTGGCCAGCCACAGGAAGGGCTTCTCAAAGTTGTAGTTGCTTTTGGCAGAGATGTCATAGTACTGAGGAGGAGGTTAGGAAAGGTTAACAGGGATGCTGACACCGCACGGCTCACACCCTCAGCGCCACAAAGGGGGCCCAGTTAAGACCAATGGCGCTTTTCCACTGGCATACAGGAATTGAGCCGTACTGCGAAGAGACTAGTTACAGCAGAATTCCAGCTCCCTTTGGTTTTCCCACTACAGCCGGGTCGAGTTTGGACAGAGGCAGTGATATAGAAGCAAAGAGACGCTTATCCACCGTTCACCGGTGAATTTACTATGCTTTACTGCAAGCAATTTAGTCGGCATGTTATGAAAGCATCAAACATTAGCGTAATTAACACTTCTTGCATAAATCTGTTGCAAGTCCATTCAGTTCAGTTGTTCCATAATAACTTACCTTTAAGTAGGAGGTTGGAAATTTGAGTCATCAAGAATGCATCAATACACTGCGATGTGCAATATCACTAAAACAGAATATGTGCGTTTCCTTCAGATAACCCATGCACACCACAGTGACAGGTCTATATTTCGACCAATCAAATGGTAATGATGCAACCAGCTCAGCTAGTAAGGGCCATGTCAGCGCGGTTATGGCTCGTATCCTTTACACTGGAAATCTGCAAGTTCGCAGTAAGGCTCGGTTCTTGGTGGCAGTAGAAAAGCACCAAAAATCTGGTCCACCTTAATTCAGAGAAGACTTAGACAATCATTCCAAAGCAGCTGCAAATGTTTATCCATTTGACTCATTTAAGCCCACATCAAGATCACGATCATTCAACATGCATTGGCCTGTTTTAATCTAAAGCATGTGTCAGTTTATTGCCATGACTTGTGTGATTACTGCCCTTGGCAGACGCCTCATTGGGCACAATAGAAACCCCTTATGGAGATTCCCCTTCACATTGCTTTAGTTTGTCAACGGCATCTGATTTGTGTAATTTGTGGGTCATTTAACCCGAGAC
Organism: Isichthys henryi; assembly: GCA_026776945.1. Taxonomy (NCBI): domain Eukaryota; kingdom Metazoa; phylum Chordata; class Actinopteri; order Osteoglossiformes; family Mormyridae; genus Isichthys; species Isichthys henryi. The sequence continues at coordinate 8,388,615 of JAODJX010000042.1, forward strand.
CCTGCCAATTTTAAGCACGCCAAACAAAAACACCCCAATTTCCATAACTTGTCACGTTTCAGTTCCTTTGGACAGGACGGAGTTCAGAGTACCTTTACCATCTTTGAATCACCTAGTTTTTCTTTTACCAATGCAGGTCATCAAGATCCAACAATCCCGATTAAAACTTAACACGACAGTACATACAGTACAGTTTCTTCAAAGGACTGCAACGCCAGAGACCTTACCTGAAGGTTCTTCTTTCTGTGGAACACTATGGCCTTCGCCTTGACCTTCCTATCTTTGATGTCTACTTTATTTCCACACAAGACAATGGGGATGTTCTCACATACTCGTACCAGGTCTCTGTGCCAGTTAGGGACATTCTTATACGTTACTCTGGATGTTACGTCAAACATAATAATGGCACATTGGGCTGGAAGGAAGAAGGGGGGGGGGGAGGAAAAGTTTACTTCAAAAACAACATTCCTTTTCAAACTGTCTAGGCAAACAGAGCAAAAACAACATTTACAAATCTTAGTAACTGTTAAACTTAACTTTAACTTGTTCTCTCGCCACCAAACACACACACACATACACACACACAAACATGGTCCAGGCATCTCATATGACTTTAGTCATTACTCTGAGCAATTTATCATAGTTTGGATACATAACTGAACAGGCAACCACAGAAGTGATCTCTAGCAGGTTTGACAAAACAGGGGGGACCCATATACCTTGATACACACATAGACACTAATTTTCTTTCCTACTAGCCAACTGTTTAAACTGGCAAAGTTTGCCAGGGCAGTATTGAATGTTAAAGATGTAAATGAGGAAGTTATTACAACAAGCACAAGTTTAAGCTCAAAAACAAAAATGTACAAATAAACTTCTCCGGGTGGGGAAAAAGCTACATAAATTAGGCATTTCAATAATCTTAAACTGTATAATGCATATTCATTATGAGGGGACCCTTACCTGCGGAAAGTCATGCCATTAACTGACATGACTACTGACAATAGCTCTCATAACTGGCACAAGCAGGACACACAAGACTGGGCCTTGAGGTTAATTTGGGCGCGACTTCCACATGAGCATGGGGAATTTCCAAGTGCAGTACAGATATTTACAACAATGGACAAAGCCAAGAGTGATGGCAGAATGAAATAAACAGAACAACTATCCAGAGACAGGAAGTCCCCGTTCTAATAACCTATATGATGCACACAGAGCAGATTGTGTCCCTAAACCTGGCGAAGTGAGCAAGCAGAATCAGGATTCTAGAATTTCACGGCATAGGTAGCTATGACCTCCTCGATTGTACAGTCTCACAGCAATATTTCAAGATCAGAAGCATATTGTTCGTATCTCACTTACACAGAATGTAAGCTGGTAAATGTAGAGTATAACAGCTCCAGCATTTACTTTAAATCTTACCCTGTATGTAATATCCATCACGAAGGCCTCCAAACTTCTCTTGCCCAGCTGTATCCCACACGTTGAATTTAATTGCTCCTCTGTTTGTGTGAAATACTAGAGGATGGACTTCAACACCCAAAGTAGCTGCAAAAGGAAGGCTATAAGTTAACCATGGTCCTCATGGGTCAAGCCCAGAAGGTAAACCAGATGCAGCATGGCTATAAGCAGATCTGCTGACCGTCCCTCATTGGACAATGAGAATGTCACCATTCTATCGTTCCCAGCTATGCCACCCATAAATATTGTAGGATTAACTCCGCCCCCAATTCATTCTAGCTAAATTCCAACCCCTGAACCTTGAGACCAAAATAAACAAATGCTTAAAACATGCCATAAATGATACAGAAATCATACCTTCATGCAAGCATGAAACAACAAAAATCATTTTAAAAGCATCATCTTACCTACATATTTCTTCTCAAACTCTCCAGTCAGGTGACGTTTCACAAAGGTGGTTTTACCAGTACCACCATCACCGACCAGTACAAGCTGGGAGAAGGAAAAAAATCCATATGCATTTCAGGTCAGACATGCTACCAAAGCCTAGATCATTCCCTTATGGAATGACAAGTGAGGGACTCTGAAGGACCATACGATAAGATAATTCACTAACCTTGAACTGAACTTGAGGTTCCCCTTGCATTGCCATTGTTTAAGATTAGACCTGTAATTAAATCAGAACATATACACACTCAAAGGTGAATCAAAAGGTGAAAAGGCTGCATCCCAGACCTGTGTCCATCAACCAATAACTACATAGATTTCACCTGCCAGAGATAAAGGCCCGCACATGCTCCCACGGCATGGACTGGTTAAGGCGATGATCAAGTTGCAAAATGCTCAAATAATTCAAACAAACCATATACAGCTTACATTGTGCTTAGCCACTAATCAGTCAGTTGCCCTGGGTTTAAACTGGGCTACGGCCACCCACTTAGGAAGATTTGTACGCTAAAAGGTGCGGGTTTTACGATGGTAAAATAAAAATCGCCACCTATCACTTCTACATCCTGCGTCGCATTATTAGATCCAGCCACAGTCCACCGTGGCCATGCTTTCATGGAGCACGAACAATAGCTTGCGGATCACCTAGTTACATATGGGGATGTAGCTATTTAGCACAAAGTAATGACGTTCGTTAAAATCAAGTGGGGGGGAAAAAAGTCAACAAAACACGAGTTTATTCTACAGAGCACTTAACGTAAATGACTGAGTGCGAGACACCTAGCCTAATACACGAGACTGCGTTTGCAATTATTTAACTAGGTCACGGTGTAATTTCGTGGAAACTCTTACGTGCCCCGTTACGATTATAGTCAAGGGAGAGTGTTATACTCAAGAACAATGTTTTAATATTCATCAGCTTGCACAGAAGCCGCCGTCTCATGCCCCAACGAAAAGCCCGCCAACTAGCAGAGTATTGAGATAGCTACCAGGTTCCAATTCAAACGAGACAGTAACGCGCTTAAAGTGATATCCAGAATAATAAAAATGTAGCAAGAGTGTCGGACATCACGATGAAAAGGTCGAACTCAGTAGATACTTTTTTCTATTGTATGCCGATTAGTCGGATGTCTATGATTACAGATAGATTAAAGGTTTCTTTTCTATCGCTTACCTTTCTGTTGCGAAGCAAGGCTCGTACGGAATTTCCGAAATAAAATGGCTGACGCGTTTTTGAAATACCCCGACCACACACCCCTATCACGTGTATCCGTATCTCCATGGCAACTCGCGGTAAGGCGGTGTTTGAAACTGTCTCCGTTCGCTATTGGACGTCGACTGGTGCTGGCGTCAGCAGAAGGCGGAAGTGGGGCCTTAAAACTCAGCCCAAAGACTCCGGATTGGGCGCCATTCACGTGGTCGTCGCCGTACTCACGATCAACAAGAACAGAATGAATTTTATATGCCTTTCAGTTTTAAGTATTAACACATATTTTTCTTTTTGGCACTGCTAATACTGGGGAGATTGTTCTAAAGTTTTCACTTACCGTTTTTTTTTGCCATGGTTTGCCATAAACTAAATATGGTCCTTTGTTGCGCATTTTACACGAATGATTGGATACGGAACTCATAAATACTACAATACAAAGAAAATATTTGAGAGAGAGAAGCAGAATTTTCTAATAAGAAGGACTCTTAATGAGCCATTAACCACTTGTTTAGTATCAAATGTTGTAAATAGTGTAAATAGTGTAAATTACGGGGCGGCATGGTGGTGCAGTGGTTTGCATTGTTGCCTCACACTTCTGGGACCCGGGTTCGAATCCCCGCCTGGGTTACATGTGTGCAGAGTTTGCATGTTCTCCCCATGTCGTCGTGGGGTTTCTTCCGGGTACTCCAGTTTCCCCCCTACAGTCCAAAAACATGCTGAGGCTAATTAGACTTGCTAAATTGCCCGTGTGAGTGTGCCTGCTATATTATAAAAATTGATATTAAGTTAAAAAGTCCTAAAACCACAACCTCAAAATTAGAACTTGCCCAAAAACCTGCAACTCAATGAAATTTTAAGCGAGTTCAGAATAAAAAGCCAAAAGTCATATGCAGACTTGACAGCACTGACTGCCTGACCTGGGCTGGAGCAAATGAGAAAATTAAAGTTTAAGCTTATGCTACATGCTGGTGAATGATAACACCATACAGCTCAGTATCCTGCAGTTTGAGACTTTCTCTTGGGGTGTGGACAGTATTATGTTTTTTAATCATATGCTCAAGGACCCACTTTTGGGTTTGGCCTTACCAGTAGAGAAACACATTTGGGAAGCTGTGTCAGAAGAGAGTCGATTAACCTTGTTTAGTCTATCGTGCAATGTCTGCACACAATGCTGTAATATCTGGCAGATCTGTTAACTTCCCCCTGAAACGTTTTGGAGATGGAAAGAATACCATCCATTTGTCCATTCATCCATTTACACCATGATCATTTATCCAGTAAAGGGTTTTGGAAGGCTATTGGAGGCCGCATAGGTCTAGCAGGTTGAGGGTAAACAGTTATAGGGCTGTGTATAGTGATACTGGTTGCTCTGCAAAGGCAATAGGTGAAATAAGTGTGGTCCACAGAGAGGAGCTCATTCCCGTGATTTCTTTAGTGATTTCTTGTCTGCAGCAGAGCAACTGGAAAACCACACAGGGATGCAGAATGTGACGATGGTTTCAATGATGTTGCAATTAAAAATCACCAATAGCTGTCTGTTCACACTGGCTTCGGTGAAGGACCTCAAGAAGTACAGCCATTTTCAGGGGCATTAGAAATGAGTCCCCTCCCCAGTACTGGCAGATTCCCCCCTTACCCATCTTACCGTATTGGGGTCCAGATTTGCTGCATGTCTATTTTAGCAGGGGGAACCAAACTTCCTGGAATTCAGGAAATAATGTTTCTCCCTCAAATTTGGGAAAAGAAGTATGTGAGATAGCTGAAAATCATTCAGACCTGTTGCCGCAGGTGTATAAAATCAAGCACCTAGTTATGCAGGCAGGTTTAGAAACATTTGTGAAAGAAGTCATTCTGAAGAGCTCAGTAATTTCAAGCGTGGTACTGTCATAGGATGCCACTTGGCAATAAGTCTTTTTCTGACATTTCTTCCCTGCTAGATATTCCATAAGTGGTATCATTGCAAAATGGAAGCGTTTAGGAACAACAGAAACTCAGCCATGAAGTGGCAGAACATGGAAAGTAATAGAGGCTGGTTGCTGAGTGCTGAACTGCATAGCACATAAAAATTGCCAACTCTATGTTGACTCAATAACTACAGAGTTCCAAACTTCCTCTGGCATTAACCCCAGCAGACAAACTGTGCACCAGGAGCTTCATGGAATGGGCTTCCATGGCCGAGCAGCTGCATGTAAGTCTCACATCACAAAGTGCAATGTAAAGTGTCAGATGAAGTGCTGTGTATCACGCTGCGACTGGAATCATGTTCTGTGGAGGGACAAATCACACTTCTCTGTCTGGCAGTCTTATGAATGAGTTTGGGTTTGGTGGATGCCAGGAGAACGTTACCTGCCTGACTGCATTGTGCCAGCTGTAAAGTTTGACAGAGGAGGGATAATGGTGTGAGGTTGTTTTTCAGAGGTTGGGCTGGGCCACTTAGTTCCAGAGAAGGGAAATCTTAATGTTTCAGCACGCCAAGACATTTTGAAAAAGTCAATGCTTCCATCTTTGTGGAAACAGTTTGGGGAAGGAAGGCCCTGTTCTGTCCAGCATGACTGTGCCCCAGTGCACAAAGCAAGGCCCATAAAGACAAGGTTGTATGAGTTTGGTGTGGAACAACTTGACTGGCCCACACAAAGCCCTGACCCTAACCCCACCGAATACCCTCAGAATAAGCTAGAACAGAGATTAAGAAGCAGACCTACACATTCTACATCAGTACCTGACTTCACAAATGCTCTTCTGGATGAATGGGCAAAAATTCATACAAACACACTTTGAATTCTTGTGGAAAGCCTTTCCAGAAGAGTGACAGCTGTTATACAGTAGCTGCAAAGGAGGGACCAACTCTAAATGGATGCTTATGGATTTAGAATGGGACGTCATAAAAGTTCATGTGTAATAGTCAGGAGTCCCAATACTTTTGTCCATATAGTGCATGTGATTTGGCTGAAAGTTGTTCAGATATATAATTACAGCTGTATACACTAGTGATATCAGTATTTAAGTCCAGAGTTGCTGTGTGACTATTTTAGTAGAGAGAACCCTATACTCTAGACCTCAGGTAATAATGTTCCCCCTTCATATTCATCTTCACAGGCGTTGGATTGATGGCGGAATAAGTCATTCAATTAATTTTTTTCATGTAAACAGATTTGTATCAACGATTTGGTGTCCTGTAAATTCTGTGTCTGCGTGTTAGCGTAGAAAAATACGCATGTTTAATAGCATGTCAGCAGTAGTTGATAAGGAGTAAGTTGTCTGCATTTAAGCTGTAATTAGAATTATTTTCTCAGTCAACATCTATTACCATCGATTTACATTATTTTACTTTTCATCCGATGTTTTGCATAAGTGGCATAACTAATACAAGACAGGGGACATTGGCTTCTGGATTGTAAAGGGTCAGTTCATCTAAATGGCTTGTAAATTGCACAAAACAAATTGCCAAAGGCACCTTCTTTACAGAACATCAGCCTTTTTATGCGGAGAAGGAACACGCCAAGTGAAATGTAATCGGCTTAACGGGCGTCAATGAATAAGCGTTTTGTGGTTTCGCTGGGTGCCATATCCCTCTGTGGCCACTCGGCGGCGCTACAGAGGAAGACCCTTTGTTGGAGTGTGTTTCTGGGAGTTGTTTCCTAGTTAACGAGTCGGGGGGGCGGGGGGAAAGATACGCAGTCTTTGGGAAGTCCGTGGCTTTCGGCAGCTGGCGACCTGTAGAGCTGGACTTATCGGGGCGTTTCGGGTATTTTATCTTCCCGAGTTTCCATTATTAATGTTTAAAGGCCAATAAGCTCGGTGTAAGTGACGTAGCCTAGTTCGCCAGGTAGTGACTGCTGGCCGATGTTGTTTTTTCGGACCGGGTGTAACTCCTGAAAAGCGGTGTGATGAAGGACCGGTTGGCAGACCTGACAGCCGTGAGTATGTTCCAGCCTTGCGGGTCACTTGTTGCGGTACGCGGCGATGCTCCTTGCGAGCCGTAAGCGGGTGTCCCGGCGGCAGCCTTGGGAGCGGCCAGCCGGCTGGCGCGGCGCCGCACTCGGCTGCTGATCATCCCTTCAAGTCATGTTATTTCTCTTTGCACGTGTCCTCTCCTCCTTATTATATTAATTTTTTTCTGATGCGTTCTCTCGATATGTATATCTGGCCACCAGCTTTTAAAACCACATAACAGTTTGTTTTTTGTAATTGTATTTTACTTATAAAAGTAACTGTTATGTTAAAATATGCAGTCATGGCCAGTAGTACGTGCTTGATATTTAGGTAGCATGTATCTGAGAATACAACAAAGTGTCACGAACTGGTAGCGAGGGCCAGATCTCGCTGAGGATGGTCTTATTCTGAAATCTGCATGTCATATTAATAATCATATTCATAAAAATTAGTGTCTGGAAATTACATTTTAGTTAATTTTAGAGACTTGTTTTCCACAAATAGCTGTGCATTTATTTAATTTTGTCATTTTCTTCACACGATCTTAATGTTGTCACTATGGATTATATAAATAATCTACCGATTAATCTGACAATTCATCGAGTAATAGTTTATAATATAATATAATATAATATACATTGTAACTGGCGTAAGGCATGAACGAACCAGGCATTGCCGTATGTGCACTTTAAAATTTAGACACACTCACTTGAGTTTTATGTTTTTGGATAGTATAAGGAAATCAGGGCATCCGCCGAAAATGCACCCACACTCAGGGTCAAAATGCAAAGGAAGTAGTTCGGTTTGCCTATCTGAACTATTGTTGATGTAAAGTATTTGTATTTAGAAAAAAATATTAATTGATGTTTTAGGGAAACGTACTGGTAATGGTGGTGCTTTCAGATTTTGAACCTAGCTTGTATCGTGTAAGTAGGCTGATTTTGTGAATAATGTTTCCATGTCATCACACATCTTTGGAAAAAACTACTTTCTGCAACTATCACATGCCAGTTCGGTTCAGTTTAGCCATTTCTCAGCCTTTCATTCGTGCAATTACAGCGGAGACTAGACGAGAGCATTGATTCGCATATGTGCTTCAGTATACTGCCGCATTTGCACCTACAATGCTGCGTTTTGTTTGTGGCTTTAAGCCTGCACGATTTGTGCCGACATGTCTGGTGAGGGGCCGTTTGACAGATCTGCGATATGCAGTGGGTGAGTGGGTGGGGGTGTTGCTCTTAAGTGAAGGCTGGAATGTGTGGAAATGGTAAATGGTAAATAACTTCTGAAAGGCGGAGTCTGCCTTCAGTCTCAAATGAGATTTTGTAATGAAATTGTCATGCAAGATCCTTTTATTGTGCATTTACCGAATTTAATTTAATAGATGTGTCTATTCAGTCAGCTGTTGATCCTCCAACGTAGTTATGGCCTTTTTGGACACTTCTGGATTAAGCTTCTGTTCAGTGATTGAAATTTAATTGTAAATAGGTGTAAATATTGTTTTCCCCTTTCCTGACAGATGAATTACCGCCTGTGAGAGATACTCATGTTCTGTTTGGCATGTGACTTCTTAGAAATTCATGTTTTAAACACAAATTACAGCTGAGGATCTGAACACATTTTTTTCAGGCTTTGTGTGGTTTGTGTTATTATAATTGTGATCCCAGAATATATTGTTTTGTTTCAGTTTTCATATAGTTTTTTTTACAGTAACAGAGACCATTTTGACCTACGTTTAATCATCCATTCATCCATCCTCCTTTCACTCAAGCCCTAACATGATTGGAGAGATGTCCAGTTTTTTACATGGCAAATATGTTTTTATTACTTTTTTTATGAAGAGCAAAGGAGGTCAGGTTAGAGGTGGACAGTATTCATTGAAAGCTTCACCTGTGTTCTTACAGAGAACTACATATGTGGAGGAAAATGTCGCTGTACCAATTGACAGCGATGCGTTTATGGAAGAATTCTTCCAGCAGGTGAGGTTGTATCTGTCCTCCTGTCAGCATCGGTTTGGCGCAGGTACAGTGCCCAGGCATTTGGTCGTGAGTGGTGACTGAGTATGTGCGGCAGGTGGAGGTGGTTCGTGGACTCATCGAGAAGGTCTCATCTCAAGTGGAGGAGGTCAAGAAGAAACACAGTATGATCCTGTCAGCACCAAATCCTGATGAAAGTGAGTCCCAGGAACGCCGTCATCCCCCCACTGCGCCTATGTCTGTCATCGGCTTTCTTGATTCTACAGCAATTTGAATAAAAGCGTCTGCTAAATCCGTATATAAGTAAATTTATTCAAAGGGCACATGTCTGCATTTATACATGTACACACATGTTTGCATTTCTGCCTTAGGGATTTCCAGTTGAGTTTTAGCCCTGGCAAAGCGCATAGACAACTCAGAATTTATTGCAAGTACTCAAGTTATGAAACTATTGATTTCTGTATGATAGTGGTTGAAGTTTAGCTTCATGGGTAACCCCCTTGACACCTGCGTTTTGGGTCTTAATATCTTTGTGTGGGACTTTTTTTTTAGACCCGAATGTGCACATGCTGATTTACTTACTGCTGATCATCCCAGCTAGTATTGATGTTTGGTGACCAGGAAATGCAGTGGTCGAATACATTTGTAATTGGTGTGTTTGCTGGTTCCAGTGCCAGCAACTATACATTTGTGTTTTGAACGAGTTGGCAAATACTATGTTGCTTGCTGAAATTGTATGCTGTTTTGCCAATATTTGTCAAACGCCGCATTATTAACGGAACTTGTTCACATAAACAATCCTGGGCCCTAGCCAGTCACATCAGACCTTTAAGGTCAGTATTTTCTGTGTTGTGTCAGTAGCCTCGTATAAGACTGTGGCAACATTCTGTAGCCATGTCGTTTTTGCCAGGATAATTCTGAACTGCATCCATGTCCCATAATCCATCTATTAATTTTGGAAAGTCAGGGTGGATGAGTGACCTGTACTGATATTTGGTCTGAAATACACATGCTATGTTTATATCTGTTTTTAAGGTGTTATTTTAGATGATACAAAATCTGGGACACGTTTGAATTCTTCATGCACAAATATTCTGACCGTGTTTTCTTCCTGACGGGATTCCCGACCTTCCATGTCACTTAAATATAGGCAGCAGCCTTTGAGGGCAGGGCTGCCTGTTTGGCATTGTCCTGCATCAGGAAGCATCACAGCTGTCACGGTGCAAATAAGGAAGTGTGTGCAGACACCCCTCCCCTGAGCAGACACCTCTGGGGCAGACTTGAAGGACAATGAGATTTTCAGTAGTTCTTTGAATGAGTTATTTTTTGATGTTTTATTGTGATGCTGTAATTTTCGGCAGTGAAGGTTGCGCTGGGCAGGATGATGCAGAAAGTTCAGGGGATGTTTGGAAGAATGCTGGTGGCATTACGGGTCCCTTCTGTCTTCCTTTGTCATGTTTTATTGACCTTTTGGGTCTGGTAAGATCTGTGCCATGTATGTGACTGGTATTTGGGGAGTTGAGTGAAGTATGAGTGCGTCTGACTTGGCGTCCGCACACATGTACAAAAGTGAGCTTCTGAGATCACATGGTGATTTACATGTGTGCACCGTATGACAGAGGGGGTATAGTACCATCTGTGGGAATTCGAGTGAGTATGAAATCATGCATCGGTATTGAGGGCAGTGATTCTAGGTGAGGGATCTGTGTCCAAAGGGTTATGGGTTTGAATCCCATTTCTGACAGGATAGGGTTGAACAAGGCCTTCAACTGCTCCAGGGGCACCGGATACTACTGATTCTACTCTCTGACCCCAAGCTATCCTGACATGTACGTCATTAAGTATAAAACAATGTAAGAGCCTATACCAGACCCACACCCAGGAAACAGAGGCGTGACCCTGTTGGAGTTTGTCTTAGTTCTGTACATTGTCATTTCCTGTGCAAAGAAATACAAAGTCCCACTTGCCTGCAGAATAATTGAAGAGTAACAATATTGCACCTATTGGTACTGGAGGATTTACAATAGCTGTTTAGCTAATGTGCATACCTCTTACCTAGAACTGGATATTTTACTGGATCAGTTCGGGTTATGTGCCCTATGCAACCGTTGTAAACCTAAGTACTTTTCAAAGTTCAAGTTACTGGTATAGCTAGACATTGCTAATGAGTAAACAGCTAATGGTCTCTTCCTTGGTGAAGCATGAGCTCTTCAGCTTGTACGCATTTCACAACAGAACATCCACGTTTCTTAACATATTGTCATTTGCATTAAGAAGTCATGGCGTCTGGCCCTTCTTAATACTTTGACCATGCCGTAGTTCTGATTTACTGCGTGCTGCAGTGCTCTGGGTGGATGTGTCGCTATGGGAGACTGCACAAATTCTCCAACCACATTCTCTGCACCTTGAGCTTGCCCTAATTATGCTCTTTGTCCTTCCCCATTTCTTTCTTTCTCCTAGAAACGAAAGAGGAACTTGAGAAGCTCATCAGTGAAATCAAGAAGAACGCCAAATCCATATGGGCCAAGCTGACGTGTGAGTGCTTCTGTGAAAGGCGTTCGTTTGCTTTGCAAATGAGCCAAATGGGAATGCAAAGCAGGCTTCTCTGGTTGGATGGAGACTGGACAACCTGAGCATCTGACCTTAATGCTCTTAACTGATAGCACTATTATGGTCTGCTGTAATAGTAAGTAAGAGCGAGTTTAGAGCCCTAACTGGAGAATTTCCACGAGTAAAATATTCAGTGAATCAATGAATTCTTGGTGTCCTTTGTTGTTTTATTTACAAAGAAATGTAACATAAGAATAGAGATGGAGGCATTCTGGCCCTTTGTGGATTTCACAATCGGTGTTGTTTGAGCCCTGATAATAATGCCGTTCTGCATCCTGATGAGAAATAATACACGCCATTTTGCCCTTCTGTAAATATTCACTTATGCCAAAATGCCATCTTGTCTGTCAGTGAAATCTTAGGCCTTGGACAAAGCATGTCAGGCATTATAGGGCTTGAGATTTCTGGTTTGTTAACCACACTGTCAACATGGAGTTTCAGCTGTGCCAGCTGGACTGTTTTATTATGTTCTGAATTTTAGCCAAATGTTTATTATTTGGTGTTATGAAGTGGCTGTTGGTTTGTGGACACACGGTCCATTTTGAGAGGGACGCTCATGTGATCGTGTTCCTTAGACTGTGTCCACACTGCTGTTTTTGTTTAATAACATTTTTAAACAAAACTCATCTCCATCCACACAGACATTTTCATATTGTTTTCAAAAGTATTTCCATCCACACTGAAATGAGCAAAATACATATGATGTTGGTATTAGAGTACATTGGACATGCGCCTGTTGACACAGTGATTAATAAAGTAGTTTGTTTTTGCACAGATATGCAGCAGTCACACTGTGTAACAATATTTAGCTGCATACAGGTCATCAGCAGGGAAAGCCTCACTGACAGCAACTCCTCCAAAATTGCCATGTTGGAATACTACTTTACTTCTGTGTAGAGTGACCAGGTGACCAATCAGACAATGAGACGATGTAACTAGCAGGATCCAATCAGGGAAGGGCAACATGATGAATACGGATCAATTAGGGCGCTTTGAGTGTTTCTGTTTTCAGAAGCCTCTTTTTTTCACTGAACCAAAGAACAGCAAAAGAAAAAAAAAACTAGTTTTCAGAAAATAGATCTTTCTGAAGGATATGGCTCTCAAAGCATTTTCAGAAGTCTCTGTTTTTGGGTGTTGAAAACTAAGGAATTGTGTGGATGAAAGACGAAAATGGATATTAAAATGTCTGCATTTTTAAAAGAAAATGTTGCAGTGTGGACGTAGCCTTGGGCTTGGCAATTAATCGTGAGTGAATCATAACCAACATTCAGAACCTCTAGTCAACATCTTGTTTTTAATTCTGTCAATACATAAAAAAATCTGTTAGTATATTCCCCAGTGTGTTCATGTACTGAAAAACATACTACTGCGTATGTTGTCACGTGACTCCGCCCCGTCCAGTCTGCAAAATGGAAGCAACATAGAGGAGAACTCAAACACTGAGCTGCCTGAACAACTCAAGCAGCTTGTACCAGCGAAAAATGCCTTGTCCATTATTTGGACGCATTGTGGTTTTAGTGAAGACAACACCGAACAAAAAGAGGTCAAAAGTAAGCACTGCAAAAAAAAACAGTTTCAGCTGTGAAAGGTAATACCACCAATTGGATTCAAAACTAGCAATATTTAAAATACAGTGGAAACCGCTTATAGTGATCATGGTTATTGTGATCAACTGCTTATATGGATCAAAAAGCTTGGGACAGAATCACTCCTGTACAAATACTGTTCAAATAATTCACTTATAGTAATCAAGTAGCCTGTTTACAGTGTACATTTTGGGTCTTTTTATACATGACAACCTATAGAAAAAGTTTAAACTACGATAATTCTTCTTTTTTACTTGCCTCCTTAGCCTTGTGGTAACCCGTCTGGCTTCTGGCTAGCTGCCTGAAGCTAATGCTGTATGCACAGAAAATGACGGGAAAAGACAGTCATTTTCTCTCAATTACAAATATAGGTACTCCTCACCGACCGAGTTCCATTCCAACAACTAGGTTATGGAGTGAATTGGTTAATAATCGAGGAGCCGCATCTTACTAATATTTCAAGCATACTGTAGACTACGAGTAGTAGGTTTGTGTCAGCCATCTTGCGGTATTGTTTTAATTGCCTAAGTTCTTTAAAATCGTGGAGATATACAGTCATCCATTAGAAAAAATGTATCAGCTTTAGTAGCAGAGCGTGTTTACAGTTCAAACCTTGTCAATGAAATATGAGGGCAAAAAATCTAAATGTTTGTTCATTAATCGTAATCGAGGTAAAATGTTCAATTAATCGTGATACTGATTAGTGATTATTCCAGTCACTTGCTCGCATTCCTGAGATTATAGCTAGTGTTTTAATATTTTTGGATGCTTATGTTTGGTTTCTAAAAGGGCGATTGTATTTTTTGCGATTTCCTTGTCATCTTGTGATGATCCTATTCATACTCAGTCACCCCAAGAAGAATTATTACTCTTTTTAGTATCTAAGCACAAACAAACATGCTGCTCACTGCCCCAGCCCGGGTCTTGTGGTTCTGTTCACTGGCACATCACCACATGTTTTCAGGGATGATCGGGATGAATATGGCCATACCCCTTCAATGCGTCATCGGCTGCGTAAATTGTCATTTCCTGTGTTCCTGTAAATTGTCCAGTGGCTTACTGGAGACATGGCCGGTTTTACTGGAAGGTGATCAGCCCTCCCCCAAACTAACCACTGGCCTCTTCTATCCCCCATTAGCCATGCAGCAGAGCCTCCCCGAGGACGAGAATGCGAACCGGGCCTCGAGCCGCATTCAGCGGAATCAGGTCAGGAAATATGCAAATGCCAACCAATGGCTGTGCCTGTGATGCTGACTCCCCAGACCTACCCTCATGTGTGTCCCCCATAATGCACTCTGACCATGCGTGCTGTCAGTCCCGCCATGTGTACTGTTAGGTTCCTGTAGGCAGGTGTCATGCCTCGAAGCTGCAGCTGCGGTTTGCTCCTGACCCCGTCGCATTCGTCCTTGCATGGCAGTGTAGTGAGTTGCCAGCAGTAACATCAAAGTTGTAAATGGTATTCAGGGAGGGCATTGGTGGAATAGTAAGAAGTGGAGGTTTCCCTCTCCTCTCCCACAGTGATCTACTGTATTTCTTCATTTTCACTGTTTCTTCACTCTGTTCTGTTTTAATTTTGACATCTTGTGTTTCCCAAAAAAAATGTCTACAGTTAAGTGCACACACACTCCCTGCCTCACACACTAACTCTGCCCGTGTTTGGCTTTCCGCCCTGTCCAGCACACAGTGTTGTCCCGGAGATTTGTGGAGGTCATGACAGAGTACAACGACGCTCAGTTGTCTTTCCGACAGCGGAGCAAGTCACGGATCCAGAGGCAACTGGAGATAAGTGAGTGCATAAACATTGTTGTTCTTTCCCCTCTCCCTTGAAAAGACTTGTTTATTGGATTCGTAAATTGGATTTGGCGCTTAACAGATTTGCGAGAAAGGCAGAATAATAGTACAAATCCACCCAGATGGATTCCCTGAGGTATGGAGTGAGTCATGTGTAAAAATGCTGGACAGGCCCAGTTGGCTATTGCTGAAAGGACCGATGCGGTTTAACTAACAGGGGAGTGATTTCAGGGGAACATTTACTAGGAGTATACTGGTAACAATATAATATAGCAATGTAGCAAATATAAAAGAATGGGTTATGAGCAGAGAGGCACAGTGGTGAGGTGGTTAGCACTGTTGCCCCGCATCACTGGGGAAGGTGCTTAAGTCTCTGCCATGGCTCCCTGTGTGTGGAGTTTGCATGTAATCCCCATATTGTCATTGGGTTTCCTCCAGGTACTCTTGGTCCCTTCCAAGCCGAAAAACATACTGAGGTTAATTGGAGTTACCGAATTGCCCATAGGGGTGTGTGTGTGTGTGTTATAGAGTGAGTGAGTGTCCTTCACTGGGTTGATCCCCTATTCTGGGTTATTCCTTGCACCCATAGCCTCTGGGATAGGCTCCAGACCCCTGAATAGGATAAGTAGTTACAGAAAATAGATGGGTTACGGAGCAGACCTTATTTTAAAGCGTTACCAGGATACTGCTAGCAAACATTCCCCAGAAATCACTCCCCTGTCACAGTTAATTAATGAAGAATAGGGGGCAGTATCTAGGGGTAGCCTGAGGAGGTGTCGCCATACACTAGAGGCAACTGTGGTTGGAAATGTATACTGTTATGTTTCTCTATTTTTGTGCAAAGTAAATATGAAACTCTGATCTAAGGTTTTAGCAGGAAGTTTAAAGTACAAGTACAGTCCGTAAAATGCTACGATTGTACTGCCCATAAACCCTTTATTAGAGCTAGCTGATGAAGTAACAAGGGCAGTCTTTTGCACCACTGTGAGAAAAGTGTTGATCATTATTAGCAAGACAATTATCGCAGTGCAAATTTACATGACAATGAAAGGGGCAGATTGGAAATATGGGAATGTCAAGGGCTTAGAACAGAGCCCTGGGGGACCGCGTGAAAAGATTCTGAGGGCTTAAAGAAGTACTTAATCAGGTGCCTTGATCTTAGAGGTGAGCTTGTCAGGAATTTAGACCATGCCAATATCCCTTACACAGTAGCACAATGCTGAAAGCCATCTCTTTGAAGATAGATTGTCAGAGGACTTAGTGGTGAGATGAATTAAATTTTGAAGGTAGGTTGAGCGTGATTAGCACTGACATGCAGAGACGTGCTACTCCTGCTGAAAGGAAGAACTCTTTGTTTCATATTTGGAAAGTGCAAACATGACTTACAGTATTCATTAAGTAGCAGTACCAGCAGTCATTAGACATTTCTTTGTACCTGCAAAGAAGAGTCCATTCAGGTGAGGGTAATTCATGCAAACAGCGTTTTGTGTCTCGTCACATTTCTTTGACTTCATAAATTGTTTTAAAAATGAATGCATGTCCAATGCACCGGTTTCATGGAGCAGGTCATCGTCCATCTGGAATGGTGACGTCGGCAAAAGCTCAGTCCTGTCAGTCACAATGTAGCTCTTAATCTGGAGAGAGATGATGGCTGGTTAATGTCAAAAGCGGTCCATGTCACTGATTTTTAAGGCATCACACTTATGGATTTTTGAGACAGAAGTTATGTTTCTATATATATATTGTTGTGTGTACATACTGATCTGGGCACAGCAATCCCAACATAATGTGCTTTTTAGTTGCCATATAATGCTAATAGTATTATTGGTTCCAGTTGAGTTTCCATGTAATACTGAAGTTGACCTATTTTATCTTTTACATAAGTCATCTTTTTTTGTTATATACGGTTCTCTGACAGCTAGCATTTACTACACTGGATCACCAGTGGTCTTCCCTGTTCATGACAGTGGTTTGACTTAATACTGAATTCTAAACATTCTGTGGGCCTACAGTTTGAGACCTGTTGTAAATGGTGAATGAGCCGTCATCATCCACTATGGAGAATGGCTGATCTTTCAATACAATCGTCACCATTGTTTCATTAGTAGATCTGGTGCTGCTAACTTTGCTCACTGATAAAGTTTATATCTGATGGCAATTTTGGTATGTTAAGCTATATATTGTGCATTGTTTCATATATACAGAATGAAATGCAAAATTATAATGATCAATATATTGCTTAAGAATTGAGAGAAAAAATCCTGATATTGATTCGGGGTGATTCATATATTACCCCAAATGGTGCAGCCTTACGATGAGGTGCACTGCATGCAATTGTGTATTTTATTAATTGAGTGAGTAACAATGGTCCTGCAGAATGTATTGGAGCAAAAAAGTCATTATTTGGCTCAGAAATGTAGCAAAGTGAAAGTAAAAGTTGCAGCAACTTAAAATACTCAAGTAAAGGGCAAATCCAGAAAAAAGCTACTTAAGTTCAATAACAAAGTATTTGCATTTCGTTACTTTACACCTCTGGTTTCAGGCGTAACCTTGGGTGACATACAGAGCCTATTGTGAGGGAGCTGCCCAAGTCAAATATCAGGCCGCAGAATTGATTTAAGTCAAGACAAAATTGAGTTTGAAGGGCCGTTACATATTGTTAACTTCACTGATTGACATTGTTACTATTGTAGAAGGACTGTACAGGTTTTGCAAATGAACGGGGAAATGGAAAAGAAAAGTTTTCTCAAGCATAAAACACAACACAAAAAATTACTTGGGCCAAGTTGATAAACTAACCCATATTTGTTTTCATCCTCAGATAAATACCTTTAGCAGTCTATATGTGGTCTTTGTGAGACAGTGGAAGATTAATCTTGCAGTGATGGCTTTTGGGCTTGGAAGGATAGCGTCGTAAACGCAAGCTGCGGCTTTCAGAGTGGAATTACAGGGAATCCAGTGATATGTCACGATGCGTCAGCAGCAGTGTCAGTCACTGGTCGAGTATTGGGACCACACCCTGAAAGGGGTGCTCTGTGACGAAGCTCCAGTGCTCCGGGAGATACCCGCGCCAGGGGACACCTGTGTTATGGTTTCCCGGGATACTGTGGTCAAGAGAGACGCCGCTGCCATATCAATTTAGGGCAAGAGGCTGTGGTCATGTGACTACAGGGTTTACTCATGGGCTCACAGCAGGTCTGTTCCTACAGGGAGAATTAAGTTTTGATCTCTGACTTCTCATACTGTGGTGAGACTAGGCACGTGTTGATCAGAATAATAGTGTTACATTTACATATTTCATTTGCAGCACTGCTGTTGCGGTGCCTAGTAATTGCTGATTCGCAGGCTTATATTAAAGTATGATTCCAAAGATCAAGGCTTATTTTGTGGCCCGATGCTTTATTGGTCCAGACAGGAAATGTTGTTTTTCAGTGTCCAGGAAGTAGCTCTCAAAATATGGAGCTACTTCAGATCCTCCCAGTGTGGCCGTTCCCAAGTCCCTCCCACTCTCCATGAAAACAGCCATCATCCTGTAGCAGAACAGTGCCTCTTGCCTGGGGCACCTTCTGCCCCCTCCTTAATAGCGGACGACCATGCCCTCTTCAGATCTACACTTCTGCTGTTATACCTCGGGTACAGAGACTGATCCCAGGTCAGTTTTTAAAGACTATATTTCACACACTCTGCCTGCCCCGCTCATCCACTCTCGCTGGGAGGGGTTGACCTGAGATCAGAGGGCTCTGAGGTTTGAAAACACGCCATGTTTGCTGGCTGCTTCCCCCACCCCCTCATTTCCAGCCTCATATTTCATCAGGCCTGGGTTGTCACATCCTCTTTGTTTCTGTGGTGGGGAGGATGCTTGCCCTATGTTTGGAGGACCACATCTGGATGTGCACTGGGGGGCTTTTTCCTTCCTGTGGATGAGGGTCAGGCTGCTGGAACTTGCCCACTGATTGGCTTTAGAGAATAGCTGGACCATGCTGGGCTGCGCTTTCCAAACCAGCAGAACTGTGTGACAGTGTTGAGGAAGGGCAGCTTCTTATAGACACCCTGTTTGTGTATCTTGGCCTTCTGGATTGTGGCAAAAATGCATAGAGGAACTTATGTAATATTTATGGGAAAGTATAACAAACACCTTTTAAAATAAAATGAATAAGCCAGCAATTAATAAGAATTAGGAGTCTGGACACCTTGTCAAAGTCATAACCATGATCTCCATCAAAATAAATTTTAGTCATCCTGGTGCCACTTTACAATAAAGCTACCCTTATAAAGGGATTATGAATGGTTTATAAGCAGGTTATTAATTAGGTTGTAACACTTCACACTATCTATTCACTTGACACATAAATCAGTACTAGACAATTATAAACAAGTTATGCCACAGTTTTTGTATTATTGATGTTACTACCATGTATAAGTGGCAAAAGGGAGCCTTATTGCAAAGTGGAACCGTTATCTTTGTATCTTTCTTATTATCTGGAGTCAAAGTGAATATCGCAAAGTTTTGCGAGTTTCATCTCCTCTTTCCAGGTCCTGTTTGGTTTGAAGGCAAACCTTAGCGGAACTCCCCTCGAAAACACCTTATCTGCATTTCAGCAGGAACACTCTTGTACCCCTGATTAATTTGGGCCTGTATGCAAATATAATCAAGGGTCTCTTATACACTCAGTCAGAAGGAAGTATTCAAGGTCTGGTGGTAATTCTGTCATTCGGGGAGGAGGGGGAGTCTGCATAGTTTGAACATAGTTTTAAATACTGTTGCATTCAGTCGGAATTCCCAGTACTGTTTCTCAACTGGTCGGTTGCAGGATCCTTTTCAGTGGGTCTCAGAGTGGGTGGTTTAAAATATATATATATTTTGCTAGTATGTAATCCCCCTACTCCCCACATTGGTCAGAAAATTTGTCCACCTGCACCCCCTGAATTAGGAAATTTTACAACCAGCAACCCCCACTTCCCATAGTTGAGTCCAGATCAGGCTACCACTTGAGAACCACCAGGCCGATAACCAAAAATAAATTGGTCCCTCTCGGTAGATTTTGCCCACTGGGGGCTGCAGCAAATTTCAAGGTGGGTTCAAACTCTTAATTTTTCTACACGACTGCGTGGACCCATTATTTAATTATATAGCGTATGTGCCTGAGAAGCCCAGTTTACAGTATCCTTTCAGTTGTACCGTGTAACAGTCCGTTTTTAATGTTCTTTTTATGAAGCTGGCAGAGCAACATCAAACGAAGAGCTGGAAGACATGCTGGAGAGTGGAAACCCCTCTATTTTCACCTCTGATGTGAGTTCCCAAAGTCACCCCCCAACAATCATTACATGATTATAGTCATCATAGTAGGAACTAACCCCTATGGAGCCATTATAGGCTTATAATTATTATAGCCTTTGCAATTGGCCCTGTAACTTTGGAAAAAGCGCTATATAAATGCAGTCCATTTACCATTTCCATTTAATTTAATTGAACCACCCTCTCCAACTTCACAGATTATCTCAGATTCCCAGATCACCCGCCAGGCCTTGAATGAGATCGAGGCTCGTCACAAGGACATCATCCGGCTGGAGAACAGCATTAAGGAGCTACACGAAATGTTTGTGGATATGGCCATGCTGGTGAAAACCCAGGTGCCTCCTGAACTCCAGTTCCAGTGTGGATTGATGAATTAATAAACACTATATTATTTGTTGTAATAATCAGTGCATAGAAGACTTTTATCAGTTCAAATGAACATAATGTTGTATAAACATCTGACTTTTTCATCAGTTCAAAAGAGTTAGAATTCTATTTATATGTCAGTTAAACTTAACTGATGCTCAGCTGGATCCAGCAATAAGTTCCAGGGTTGCTTTTCAGATCTATTGCTCAGTAGTCATAGTTACTATTTTTTCACATGAAGTCAGCTATTAGAAAATACCATTGGACAGCTGTTTCATTCACAAGCAACAGTGCCTGGAGTTAGAATTTTCTGTTTGAATAAAGCAATTATCTGCCTAATTAACTTTTAAATTATGGCCTTGACAACAGCAAAAGCACAGCGCTGAATGATCATTCATCTATAGACTCAGCTGCAGGCTTCTAGACCATTGAAGAATTTGCATTTATTTCACACTTCTATCCAAAGTGACCTAGAGCAGAGGGAAGTTTGTGTGTGTTTTCTGGGATTTGAGCATCCAGCCTTCACATCATTAGCAGAGTGCTATATTTATTGAGTTATGGGAGCTGAAGAATGGATCAGTTATTAGTTGTCTCTTTCCTCAAGGGTGAGATGATAAACAACATTGAGAAGAATGTGATCAACACAACTGAGTATGTGGCCCAAGCGACAGAAAGCACCAAAAAGGCAGTTCGGTACCAGTCCAAGGTCCGGCGGGTAAGACTATTCCCCAAACGCACACGGAGCACCACACCTGATTCCTGACATAGCTATTTTTTGTGCGTCTGCATCAAGCTGCACGTGCCATGTGCTTGCTTGGCTTGAAAGCACAGAATGCTACTACGAACCAGCTGTCCTGCATGTGGTCTTGTCACGCTGAAGCTGTCTCCAGAGAAAAGGCCCTCATTAATCCTCATCTGTCAAAAGGGAGGGTCGTATATCTCACTGTCAGTAACTGCATGTGTGTTTGACTCTTATTAAAACTTCACATTTGCACCTATGTAAAATAAACATGTAGAAGAAAAAGAAGCTTGCTACTTACTGCTTCTGTAACACTGTCTGTTTGTGTTTTGGCAGAAAAAGCTAATAATCATCCTTACTGTGCTGGTCCTGTTTGCTGTGGTTATATTAATCATCGGTTTATATTTGGGCCTGAAAAAGAAATTCTAATAAGTCCGACCCTGACTGGAGGTAACTACCTCGCCATTGTGTGTCGCTGCTTTCGGGCTGCTCACTGCAAATTCCCTGAAGTGTTTCACATAATATGATTTTGTAGCTTTGAGAGACTTTTAATGTGCACTGGTTTGGCAGGCAAGTCTCATTGATTGGAAATTCCTGCAAGACTATTGGCACGGAGCCCTTCATACAGGAAGCTGTCTTACAAGCACAGACAAAACAAACGACTGTGTGAAAACAGCATGTGGAGCTAAACTTGGCTTAAGCCTGCGTGACTCACAAGAATGCTAATCCATTTTGCTCCTTTAAACTATATGAATAATACAGTCAGCACCGTACACTTATATATGCTTATATATTTTATTCTGTATGGTTATTACATCCCATATCCTGCTATTCAGTCTTGTTTTCCATTTGCTTTTCTGGCAGATCTCATTTCCTTTCTGTCACTTGCTTCACACTGATGCTAGTAGTCAAGGGCTATAATAATTGAATGAAATGTAAACATTCTATGTCAGAATGTAGACTCTCAGTGGGTCTTTCTACATTATGACGTATAACTTGTGCGATTGTACGCAAACGTTTCCGTGGAGCCAAGCTGATTTTCTTGTTTCTTGCCCGTTTTTTTTTTTTTCTTCCCTGTCATTTTATTTCACAGAAAAAGATTTATCTCGCTATTCTTGCTGTAGTGATTATCATCGTTATAATCATCATCCTCACAGCAACTCTCGGAAAATAAAGGAGAACCAGAATATGAATAAAAGGTAATGTTTAGTCCTCTACCCCTCCTCCAGAAGTGCAGACAAACTGAAAGTTGCCACCCACGGTCCTTGACGGGTTTGCTTTTATGTGGCCAGTGTCTTCATTCAGATTTGAGGTAGTGAAAGTGTACTGGCCACACAGGAATGTTGAGCTGGGAAACCTCTTTCACCATTTAAATGCAGCCTGTTTCTTGTGGACATGTAAAGTTTACCAAATCTCCTGAACACAGTAACTGCCAACTAATCAGAAGGGGCCTTCCGTGTCATATCAGAGTGCCTTATCTATTCCATTAATGTTTTTTTTATACATACTTTGTACCTCCTTCACCCCCTCAAAGTGACCCACAGACAGTAATTTTAATGTTAATCAAGGCCATTGTGCAAAAGAAACAGAGACTAAATGTCATTAATGTCCTCCCCTCTGACCTTTTACGAACCCATCGCATCCATCGTAAATTTTATTGTGTTGTTCTGTCAATTTTTTTCCCCAAGTTGTACTTTGTTATGCTCACTGTATTGTATAATTTGTATTTATTGTGTGTTTTAACAACTGATGATGATCGGAATATGCCTGCTGACTGACTGAGTAATGCGGAGTTGAGAAAAATGTGCAATTAGGTTTATTTTTTTGAGCTGTTGCAATGAACTCAAGTCGCACTGTTTCTAAGTTCTGTATTACTAACACGAATATACAACTCGTGTTACCTCACTGCTGTGTCTTCTGAATGTATGTCATGTTTTGCTATTCTGAATATATCAGCTGCAAATGTAGGTAGGGAGCACATTTGCTTTGTATTGTTTACACCCAGAAAAAGAATCTCTGCACTGTGCTTTGGAATTCCAAGTGATGCTAGAACATTTTATATCAATTGTCTTTGCTCCTCGGGAACAAAAGAGCACAGATATTTATATGTTCTGTAGTGAACATTTTTTAATAGATACTGAGCCTGTAACCTTTGAACACACTGTACATCTTTTGGGATTAAGATGTAGTATGGCCCCCCCCCCCCCCCCCCCCACAAACCCCCGGCTGGACAAAAAAACAAACCACCACATAGTTTTTGTTAGACATGATACATGACTAGGGTGGCGGGGGGTGCGCAGGGAACA
>JAODJX010000042.1:8444868-8470030 GCA_026776945.1 Isichthys henryi
GAAATTAAAACAACCGCATTATAATTTTTGGTGGCTGTGTTGTGTTTTTGGCACATTGGTCAAGTAACACAGGATCGGTGTTCCCTATTTGGGCCCCCCCCCCCCCCCCCGCCAACCTAATACACACTGCTGTCCATCGTTATTATCAGCACCCCATGCCATTTTCAACCTCAGTGGTCTGCAGCCATTGAGCCAAGAGGCCCGGCGGGCTGGAGAGGAGACGATGGGCCAGCCCTTTGTCTTCCAGATGGTCGTTCTGTTTTTCTTTTTTTTCCTTTTTTTTTTTTACGAAGGGCGCTTGTGGTTCGATACAGAAGCTCGCGGCTTGAGGGAGCAGATAGCATTCAGGAAGCTCTGCTGAAGCTTATCTGGGATTCATCAGGCAGTGGTGGCGACCCGCTCTGCCCTCGTCCAGTGGGACTCTCTAAATCCCCAGGTTGTCCACAGCAGCTCTGTTGGACTTCAAAGTAAACTACACAGCTTTTTAATGCTACTGATCTTTACTTTAAACGTGAGAACTGGAAGTTTAATTTTTAGTTACTCCAAAACAATTAAATAGACTGGAGATATGAGTGTGGTAACTATTAATGGATACAAGGAACAAGGCTAATGGCTGATACAGCCAATTATGACTTCTGTAGTGCATGATAAGGGAATTTTAGGTGTTTTTTTTTTTGTTAGCTTATAGCAGCATTAACAGGCATGTGATGCCCTTTGCCTGCTGTGTCTGGAATTCACCACGTTCTTCCCATGTTCCCCCTGTAGTCTCCATGTGCTTTCTTTCTTTTTTCCCGCTGTCCAAAAACATGCTGTCTCTAAATTGTTGTTAGTGTGTGACTGTGTGTGAGTGCAGCATTTCAATGGGCTGCCTTATGCCTGGTGTCTCCTGATATAAGCCTCATTCTCACCATGACCCAGAGCCGGATCACTACTTGGAAGATGGATGGATTGATGCATGCATGGGTAACGGAGCCGTTTAACCTTAATGTAAGAAGGGGGAGCCATTATCTTCTGTAGTGATACCTTTCAGTTAAATAGACACCAGTGACCCATCTCATACGAAGAGGCATGGGCTGTTTTGAGGGTCTGTGTGACACCCCAGGGAAAGGCTTCTCAGTCAGGGCCCCAGGGGAATTCCCCGCCCCAGGGGGATTCTCCACCCCGCTCTTTTCTGAATGATGGCGGCCTTCAATAATGCAGCTCGTTTCCACAAGATCATAAAATGTTCATCTAATTTTTATAAGGCCGTCAGCCGGCGTGACAGATCCTGGCGGGCGTGGAAGGAGTGGTGGGGGGGAGAGCAGAATGGGGAGGGGCTGACGGCGGCCCAGACCTAGACAGCGACCCAGACCTAGACAGCGACCCAGAAAGCTTAGCTGAAGGCCTTGGTGGGAGCGTCTCATCTTCCCATAATTACGTCTGCGTTGAATTGTATGACTGCCTTCAGAACCACTGTCTCCGGGCAGTGCTGATTTAGAACAGGGCGAGACAGTTACACTTATGAACATGCATACACGCACACCATCGCGCACACACTATCAGTCAAAATTCTGGATGTACCTACTGAAACTCATTTGTTTTTCAACAACATAAGGACCCAAAGCACACCTCGTAGTGAGTACTGTATTATCTTGAGAACAAGGAAAGAGATGGAGTGCTGTAACAGATGACCTGGTCCTCATTATCTCCTGACCTAAACCCTACAGAGCTAGTTTGGGATGAGTTGGATTGAAGAGTAAGTGCAAGGTAGACGGCTTGTGCCCAGACCATGTGGAAACACTTTCAGGACTGTTGGAGAAGCATTCCAGGTGACTGCTTCTGGAAGCTGGTTGAAAGAATGCCAAGAGTCTGCAAAACAAAAGGGGATTTAAAAGTCTAAAATTTAAGAAAATTTTGAGATGACATTTCTCTTAGTCATCGCAGTATTTGATTTATATTACTTCATTGCCTTGAGGCCTTTTACCATAACATGAATAATATAGCTAAAATTGTCCAGACTTTGACTGATACTGTATGTACACATCTGTCCATCTTCCAGCTGCTTATACAGTGTAGCGTCACTCTGAGCATGTTAAGTTTTTCCCTTGTCAAAAGCCCACATGTCTTTCAAAATTGAGGTTTCCTTTTCACATATATTTGCGCCAGTAACCGTAAACCTGTTTCTCCTGTAAAGCACAGTTTTTACCGTAAATAACTGTCTTTATTGCTGCCCGAGCCCCATTCCGTGTGCTTCACCCATCCCGGCCCGAGACGCTATCTCACACGCATACACCCTTTCCCCTGTATCGTCTTACATTCGTTCCCCCGCCCCTTCGGCCCAGAGGACACTGGGGTGTTTGTGTCACATCACCTGGCCTTGTTTCATGTGGACCCTACTTGACGGGAAACGGGATCTTCGTACATGACAGGCAAGGAGAGACGAGGCAAGGCAACTCCGTCTCCAGGCTCCCCATCGTCTGGAAACAGGCCACTGCTCTACTGGTCTCTGAGCTTCAAGGGGACCGTAATCAGATCCCTCAAACGATGGGTCAAAGGTGTTGGTGGTTCTCTGTGCTTTTCTTGAGCTTTAAATGGATCAGGTTTTGTCGATGTTGATGTTCTATAAACATGGTTGTATTGTGGGGAGCTTTTCTGAGCTGTCACAGGTGTTACAGGTTTTCATTCTTTCATTAAAATTAAAGAGTAAATTTCCAAAATTCATTCAGTCCATTTTCTGTTGTTGACATGAGACCACCAATGTCAGGCTTCCTCATTGTATGTTACAGCGTGCAATCGAAATTGAGTACTTGCTTGCTGGGTAGTAGGTGAGATACAGGTTGAGAGATGAGCAGTATGTCTGAATTTTCAGTATGGATGAGACGGTAGGCCAGTGACATACTACATCCTGCGAAAGATCAAAGTATGCAACTGATGGACACTACACTACCCCACAAGGCCACTGGAGCTGCAAACAGATGAAAAATGAAGCTTGCTCAGAAAGTTTTGTCAGTATGGCAGAAGAAGTGCTGTCTCTCTACAAATTTAGAATGTAGAATGTAGAAACAATACCCAGTTTCATAAGTTGATTTCATAAGTTTTTTCATTGATAGTATTTAACTTCTGCAGGGGACAAAGTACATCTGGGTCAGGTAATATGCAAGATGGCAACTACAGTGTGTCTGAGTCCATATGTACTGTCATTATGCATGCATACATATATCACATTAACAATTCTAATCAAAATTCAGTATTAAGTTTGCAAGTGTGATTTCACATGCACAAATAGTATTGGTAGCTGAAACAAACTATAAAGTTATCCAATGCATAATTTTCATTAAATTTCCAAAACCACAGAAAAGTAGAACTTAGAAACTTTCAATTTCATTATTCTTATAATGCATTTTTTTTTCGTAGTTTAAGGGGTTTAATTGCTTGAACTGTAAGAAGTATCTCGATTCCAGTCAGACACTACATTGAGAAAAATGGGCAGGTAGCTATATGGCCAACTAGATTCCCTCTATTTTGTGTGTGTGTGTGTACAGCATTGGCCCTCCCCCTGAGGCCTGCTGGACCCCAGTAAACCTCCCACTTCATAGTTCAATTTGGCCATCAGAGGTATCACTAAGGGTAGGAGGCCAGTCTCCACCTGTACCAGTCACTTGCACTGTGACGGACGTTGATTGCACTTTGTTTGGAGGGTGGAATTTTCAGAAACAGTCTGTCTTCTAGAGGAGATGAGAGGTCCCTGGAGGGTACAACATAATGCATTAACAAAGCTCTTCCACCCAGCCCCCCCCCCCCCAATTTACTTTGTGTTTTTTTTATGAGATGAAATGTAGGAGGATGAGTCACGGCAAACCGAATCGTCAGTTTTGGGCCGTCATATGACGCCCCCGAGAAAACTCGGGTTTCGGAGCAAGGTAGTAGGGAAAGTTTTGAGCTGAACCTTAACAGCAGTCATGAAAAAAACACACCTTTGTTGAAGAAAGGCGAACATGTCACAGCCTGGTTGTTTAGGTGTCACTCATGCCAAGAACAAGGTCACTTTTACAGTCCTCAAACGGATTCTCTGTGAATAATACTGGCTTGCTGATACTGTGTAGCAGACCAAGACACGTCCATGACGTTTCATAGCTTCCACTTTTTACACTGTTGCTTCTGTTTGTTTGCACATATTGTTAATGTTACATGTTTTGTCCAGTTTTGTTTCGTTTGAACCACTGGGGAAGTTGCTGTCCCAAACTTGTTGTGCCATCATGTATAAATTCTAATGACAATAAAGAATCTTTATATTATTTAGTGGTATGATTTAGTTTGAGCACCTTACTAAACCGTCCCTCCTGGACCCCGGGTTAGTTTACAATTTGCGTCCTTACTTTGCTCTTGAGATGTGTAACGATAAATATGAGGTTGTCGTCGGTTCTAAGGAACCACTCGCTATTTTGTTTGACTGGCTGTTTATTTACCTGGGGACCCGGTGTGTTGTGGACGGCAGGGCGGGCAGGGGCCATCAAGCTGTAATTTGATCAAAGTGCTTGGGTGGTGGTTGTGGGGTTCACGTGAACAGAGGCATCAGGTTACAGGCTTTAGCAGGAGCCCTGTGCCTCGGCTGCCCCATTCCGTCCTGGGAACGAACGATCACTCCAGGCTGCTGGGAGGATGAGGGAGCTCGTGTGTCGACCATGTGCCGTCTGCGTTTGGGAGAAGGTAGGAGCCGAGGGCGAGGGATGACCCTGCGCTGGGGCTCCCATGTTTTAGTTATTGCTGTTTTTGTGAAAGCATCTCATTCTTCTACTGAACGAGCTTGGCAGGGCAGCTCAGTCAGACACCATCGTTGCCGAACACCTTTTGGGGTTGCTGGTTTAAATTTGGACCCACTTCAGTGTATGTTTGCCCTAGTCTTGGTGAGGTTTCCCCTGTGCACTCCGATGTCTGCATTCAGTGCTAATATATGCGTCCGAATGTATTCTGTTATGGATAATTGTTCCATGCAACTTGTCTACCTTAGGCCACTGGCTTCCCGTTATATGGTCTCTAAGGCAGAAATCCCACATAGAGAGCTGGTTGCTGGGTCTAGAAATATCTCTGCTGTCAAAGAATAAGGAAGGGTGTCAGGTTTTGGTTTCAGGTGTATGTGGGTGTCTGCCAAGTTCTGGCTGTTTAACAGATAGAACAGTACTGTAGGTGGATTTGCAGACTAAGAATATTATAAGGGTTTGGAGACTTTGGGAATTTTCGGTACAGTATAGAAATAAAAATTAAAAAAAAACCTTTAATGGTGAATATTCATGTCTGGATTATTGCCTTTTTTCTGTCCGTGTAGATGAACGTGTCTGATGATGTAGTAGAAGTGTGAACTCCTGTGATGAGCAATGCTGGAATAGTTGTGGGTGGCAGGTAGGGTAGTGATTTCGGCAGGAAGAGCAGCATTTCGGAGCAGGTGGGATTCAGCTGGCAGTGCAGTGCTTGAAACGGGGAGGATATTACAGACAAAGCAGTGTGGCGTTTGAACTTATTTGTGAGCTGAAGATTATCACTGTAGATGCTAAGATTGCGCTTGCTTGATGTGACCTTGAACAATATGTTGTTATTGGCATAGGATCATTCTGGCTCAGCTTAACAAATGGGCCACGCTCAACCATCTCAGAACTGAACCATTTTGGTTGC
This sequence comes from Isichthys henryi, assembly GCA_026776945.1. Taxonomy (NCBI): domain Eukaryota; kingdom Metazoa; phylum Chordata; class Actinopteri; order Osteoglossiformes; family Mormyridae; genus Isichthys; species Isichthys henryi. Next base: position 8,450,515 of record JAODJX010000042.1, read on the forward strand.
CCCAGGTCCAATATGAAACATCCAAAAATTCTCTTGCCTAGCTCACATAGGTCAGGAGTTACACTGACTTGAAATTCAATTAGATTTTTCCTTCATTGCAAAAATGCTTAGTCGGCCATTTTCAGATGCCTTTATCTTTGCAGTCTTTGCTACCTGAAACAACATTGAGGATATTCAAGTTTTTTTCCTAATTCCAACACATTATTTATTTAGCTTGTAGTATGTACCCAACTTAAGATATTAAATTATTTCTGTAATCTGTCAAGAGGCCCAGAACCTCAAAGAGTAGTAAAAATATTGTCACTTTTGTTTATTTTTTAAGTGTTTTATTGAGCTTCAAATAAAACCCTTAAGATAAAAATAAAACCCTTATCTTATATTTTTTTAATTTCAAAATGGTTCAATTCTGTTATGGTTGTGCGTGGACGATACCAAATATTTGTTGAATTGAGCCAGAACTATTATAAAGGAATTTGTATTTCTTTGATTTTATCGGGAGAGAAAAGCCCTGCCCCACTGGGGTTAGTGTTGCAGTGTTGCATAATGTTGTAGCAGCGTACATAAAACATTTCTGTCTCCAGTAACATGTCGATTTGTCCGCTAGGCTGATCATTTAGAGTAAAATATCCAAGCTGGACAAACAAAAATAGATGTGAAGCTGAAATGACTTCCCCGTGCCTCTCCCCTCCCAGTCAGCCCATAGCTCTCCTTAAGTGTCAGGTGGAGTTAAGCTTGGGACTGTAGAGAGGGAGCACAGGGCTCCAGGCTGCGCTCCATCTTCCTGTTCTTGTGATGACTCATCACCTTCTTCCTCCACTGTTGCGGAGTGAGCGAACGAGCGACAGAGAGATAACGGATGAGATCTGAATGGTGGCAAAGAAAGGCTGACAAGGAAGGAGGAGAAGAAATGAGGGAAGTTAACTGCTTGAAGTTCCTCTTCTGACAGATTTTCTTCCCTAATGGAATGTGTGCTCAACCACCTCCTACCACGTCTTTGTTTACAAGTCTGGAATTGAAGGTAACGCGCCGAAGACGTCTTCGAAACGAAAGTAACGGCCTACTTATCCTCAGACAGAATCCTCCCATATGCCCATGCACGTATGTCTTTTAAATTCTGCATGGCCATTGTAATTGGTTCTTTTAGGCTTTTGCAAGTAGCGGTGGTGAGGTATGGTGGCAGTTTCTGATATTCTGAATGCAAGCAGCCTGCTGAAGCACATTATTATGCAGCCCGGTTCTCATTTGACCGTTTGGAATGAATAAGGACGACAACAGACAAGCTCACGTGGTCGTGTTTAGAGTAGAGTAGGCAGGGGCTCTTTAATGCACAGGCTTTCCCATGCAAAAACCCAGGGGCCTTTTCCAAACTAGGCAGCTGCCTCGGGCCAGATGGGTACAAGGGGGCCCAGACATGGGGTCCCCCCCGTCCCCAGGGTGACAACTTTTTCCCTGGCCATCCCCTCCCCACTGCTTATTGTCTTTGACAATCGTTGAAGACAGTAGTACGGGGTCTGTGATGATTCATACAGCCGAGGAGCCGCTGGCCATGTCAGTGAGTGCCTGAGTATAGGCCATTTAAGAATCAGAACCAGGTTTGCTGTCCAGGTATGCTCACACACAGAGGGAATCTGACTCTGCTTGTCATTGGCTCTCAAGTGTACATTGACTGCAGCTTCACATTCATATAGTGCATAAATTTTTCTCCACATGATCACCAAGACCGTCAAGCTACATTTCAGCAGATCCCCTTCAAGGCTTCTTGTTTAGTAATTATTTGAGCATAAACTGTTGGCTAATTATAAATTTTGTGCACAAAATAATCATCTCGTTACTAATGTTAGTGAAGTTTTTAACTCTGTAGTCATATTTCCCAAAGTAACAAGTGATAGGCATATTTTATACTGTTATATTTTACATAATTTGGACAGTGTGCAAATGATTATTAAAAAAGACAAAATATCAGTTGCTAGTCTCTTCAGTAGATAGAGCACCGGTGGTACCATTTACATAAACGTTACATTTTAACTAGGAGGGACAGAGGAGAATAGGGTGGTTCAATTAATGACTAAGTTGAGGCATGTATCAGTAGTAATATTTTTTAAGAAAATCGCATAATTTATTAATTATTTTCAGCCGGCATGTGATGCGGGAGCAGTCCTTTGTCACATCAGCGTCACACGTCCTGCTGTCTCGCACAAGCAGCTGAAACATCTGGCAGTATCGCAGTTGTCATTGACGGATTCGCACGTACAAAAGATGGCTTATGTTCTGTTTTTGGCATAAGCATCATTTATGGTGTGTTTGAGAGTGGCCATAGCAACTCAGCGGAATGGTAATTACTCTTCGCTGCGGAACATTTAAACCAGTGTTTCCCATTCCGGTCCTACAGTCCATGTTTTTGCTCAGCTCCTGGTCTACTGGGAGGGAGCAGAAATGTGGATTGTCTGGCAGGGAACTGGGAGGGAGCAAAAATGTGGACCATCTGTGAGTCCCCGAGGACAAGGTTGGGAAACACTGATTTAATTATTTGAACTGGATTGCAGTGACACACATGTGTGACCAACAACACGGACACTGTTTTGAGTTTTAAAATCTTGTCACATTCTTTGCCTTGACATTGTACATATGTGTAGTTAAATGCTTTTTCCATCCGCTTTCTGGATTGTGCACAAAAAAGACCTAATATGATGAAAAATAATACCATAATACAAAACAATGTTTTCTTTTCTTGTTATTTTTATTATTTTAAAGTTTAAAGCCAATATTATAAATATGTATATTTTACATGAGTTAGTATAAGGCAGACATGAGGAACACTCATAACAGGGTGTTGATAGTATGAAGTGCATGTGGCATGTTAGCTGTTAGGAGTCTTCATTTAGTATTCAGAGGAAAGAAACCTGACCTAAGTCTCTTGGTGTTAGTGGCCGTCAGGCTGTCCTGGAGCTTCCCTGATTGCAGCGAAGAGGACATTTCTGAAAATGTACAATAAATCTCATGATAATATTAATGCTTTGCTAACCCTACAGTTAAAAACTGAGAATGTGAATGAGAGACTTTTGAAAAAACATTTAAAAAAAATGGATGGTGAACAGCTTGACTAGTCAGCAAAGGGCACATTTACCTGCAGGAAATAGTGCCCGAGGGAAAGTGAGGGGAATGCTGGGTATTGTAGTCTTTTACTGGGAAATCTTAAAAGGGGCTGAGTGCTTATAAGGTAAGCGAGATCAGATCCAGAAAGAAGGTGAAAAGAGTGGAGTTTGTGTTACAAGATGGCTTTGGTATAATATCAGTATTCATATTCACTAGAATACGGTGAAATTCATTGTCCACATTTGGGATTTGAGGTCATCTTTGTCCATTGTGTTTATCCTTATTCCTGTAGATTCCTAGTACATATTTTCTAGGTTTTGTCTCAGTGTAAATATTAAGAACTCTCTTCTGAATCTTGGCAGTCCATTGCTTGAGTTGTCACCGGCTGGATTTGGTTGCAAAAAAAGTTGATCTAACCCACGATCAAACCTTACAGCAAGATTCAAGGCCATGTGTTGGACCTTCAGTCATATGTTTCCAGATCAGTACCCACTGAAGGACAGACTCTGTATGTGTGTTCGCATTTTCAGTCCCATCTGACTTCAATATCTGATACCTTTCAACCTAAAGATAATTCTCAGTGTTCTCACATGTCTAATTGATTGATTTAAAGGGCATTGGTGATAACTAAATAATTAACTCAGGCGACCAATGAATTTCAGTGATTTTTTTTTGTTTTAGGACAGAATTTGAGAGAGAGGCTCCTTAGTGATGGAGAACTGAAGTTTGATCCCTTTTTCAGAGCTGGACTGACCTTTGGCAACTTGTCATTTCCTGTAGTATTTGCTGATGCTTTCCTGAGTCTTAATGACAGACCTCTTTAAAATGTAAAAATAAGCCTGTTTTTGACATATGACAGCCACAAATAGACAGTGAGCGCGTCATTCTCCAGGATCAGCGGATCATTAGTGGTTGTGTCAAAACGGTCCCATGTCACCCCACGCACGCATACCCTAGAATAGCTCCTGTTAGCCAGACACGAGAGCCGTTGTTCTGCCGGGGTGTAAAATGCTGTTCAGGTTGATTCCTTGCCTTGACTTCCAAACATGCCCATTGCACCCGCAACCCCAAAAACAGAATCCCACAGATCCCACCTTCAACATGCCCCTTGCTATGTCAAGGGCGGCTAGTGTTAGTACACACTCATCCCAGAATGAGGAGGACGGTGGGTGAAGAGGGGTGGGCCCCAGCATAGACTCCATCCTGACTGTAATTGTGCTCTGAGTTACTGTCCTTATTACATTTTCCTGCTTATTATATTCAGCAGGCTCCATTAAATAGATAAGTGGGCTCACTGACAGTATGTGAGTCAACACACGGCTCAGCATCTCTGCATAGAGGATGCTTGTTTCTGAGTAACCACGGCAACAGGAAGTATCCAGGTAACTATCTTTTTGCCACCTCATTACACTCCAAAAGTTTTCTAGAAGGTGCTTTCTTCCAAAGCAACATGCAAGTTAAGATCAGAGAACAGGGTCAGACAGAATCTCTGAAACTTGTAGGGTTAAGGACCATTCTGAAGGACACAACAGCGAAATTGCTGTGCTGGGCAGGGGAATTGATCTGGCCCTCTTCTGGTCACAAGCACAGGGAGTCCTAACCTGCACCATTCCTCTTTAGATACTGTGCTTAATATTAATGTTTTTGTATGAATTGTGAATGGTTTGTACAGTTTTATTTATGGACACTTTTACAGTCAACATTTGAATAATAGGGTGGAGCCTCAGGTTCTTATGTATTGAACAGTATTAATGAGGATTATTTCCTTCTGTGGCCTATATGTCATAAGGCATCCGGATTCCTGGAGACCACTGAACCATGTATTGCCCTGCGGAGGATAGGATGGAAAAACCATCGAACATCCATTCTCCTCTGTCAGCTGCAACACGGACTCAGTTGTACCTTGCGATGAGGTAGAGCACCTCATTAACGAAGAGGCTTAGCTGACACTCTTATCTAAAACCTGTGCAAGGGGAACTGTTCAGATTAAGTACCTCGTTTGGGGTTACGACAGCAGAGCCACCTTCAGTGCGGTTGTCTAACGTAAGATCATAGCAGGTTGTTTTTGGGATAGTATTACGGTGGGGGATGGAGCTGGGTCCATTTGAGGATGGCTGCCCCAGAGTGGTCGGTGCATGACGTGGGCGCCCGAAGCTCACTTGCAGCAAGGCACTGGTGAACTGAGAGCAATTGATTTTGGGGGGGTGTTGGTGCTGCCTGACACATCTCCTGAGCTCTGTAATGCATATCTTGCCTTGTTTGGGTCAAGGGGAGAAAGCAGTCCCATGCTCAGCCATGCTGATAAGGGTTAAAATGAGGCTCTCCAGACCAAGAGACACACCCACACTGTTCTCCATAATCCGACAGATCAGACACAGTCAGAATTAGGATAAACAAATATATGGGCAATTACTTCCTAACGTGCACTGTCTGGTCAGCATCACTGTGACTTAATATGACATAATCTGGTTTTATGTTGCGTTAGAGGCTCTCCGTCCCAATTTGTGCACTCATTTGTCTGTTGGATCTCTCCTGTTCCCCCACCATTTGAGTTTATTGGACAGCCCTTCTGTGGCTCAGTACAGGGTGTATGGTGTGTGGGGGGGGGCTTTGATATCTCTGAGAGACATTGCGGCTCACGACAACCAGGAAGTTGTCATCATTCATGTCAGTAACACTTCGGCCGCTCAGTCTTGGGAGGTCGATACAACAACAGTCTGTATTTATGATCCTGTAGATTAGGAGTTTTTTTTTCTTTTTATGTGCAAATCTTTCTATTTTGGGGGGGGGGGGCAGAAACAGGATTGAGAACGACTGGACTAGGCATGTGATAAAAGTGAACCAATCTGGATAAACACGCCAAGGGCAAGGCCAACTCCCCAACGCATCATGCCCGGCCAGGATTGTGGTTACGTCCAGCTGGGGTCTTATGCAAACCTACCCAAACCTACCCAGTGCACTATATTATCTGGTGTAAGTACTACTTAAGTAGCTCTGCTCATTTCCTAAAATACAACACTTGCCTCTGTGATATTCAGGTGCTCATTGTTATAGAATAATTAGAGCTAATTAAGTAATTAGGAGCGGAGGAAATTGGCACAAAAACATATAATGACATGCCTGCTTTGTGATATCAGGCACTGAACACAACCAAAACAAATAAGAAGTAAATAAACTGTTGTGTTTACATATACTATAGTTAGCATCTCTATCTGCCAACATGAAGTGTTATATATTCAGGTATTTTCTCCAGATGATGTAAACACGAGCTTTTGTATCATGTACTAATATTAACTGACGAGGGCACAAGCTTAATAAGGAAACGAGCTGATCTGTGTTCGTGGTTACGCTCTCAAACGGTAGCAGAGCCGTGAAAAAGGATAGTGGTTCTCCCAGGCAGAATCTGCAATGACAAGAAAAACCAACATCAAATTACCAGCCATCAATATTTGGCTGATAGCCAGATTTCTGGTTTCCCGCATGCCTGTGGGATTCGCATTAACAATATATTACTGTAAGCAAGGCTGCGTGGACTTTTCTGGTTCGCTCACAGAGGTTGGATGATGTTTAGTTTTTTTGCCTGATTGAGTTAATTAATTGTTAAGTGGAGGTGAATCTTCGGGCTGCTCCGGTGCACCTCCCACTGGCTGTTAGAGGGCTATAGTACTCTCCCCCCCCTCCACGTCTGCTTGCTCTAGCTGCCTAATCATCTCCTAACTCCTTTTCCATTAAAATGATGGCAGGCACACACAGCTCAGGCTTTTTAAAGACCTGCTGACCTCATAGCAAGGACCCTGGCACTCAGTAGCAGCACTGAGAAGCTGAAGTTCGGAAACCTTGTGTTTTTGTGTGTGTGTGTGTGTGTGTGTGTGTGCATGTTTTCTGCCCCTGAAATGTCAAGCAGACAGTGGCAATGCAGTTAGTTTAGCTGTCAATCTGCATCCACTTGAAAGCAGTAGGGAGGGTTGTTAGTGAATAATGAATTCTCATCCTCTTTGTCCTCTTCCTGAAAGTGGTACCTGCACCTCGTTCTTCCTTCTCAGGCTTCAGGACTTCAGAGGGGTGGTGGATTCTCTCTGTCCCGATCCTGATGATCAGATCTGCAAGAGAACACTGTTAGAAGTGCATCTCCCTTTGACGCTGGTGCTAAGAGCTGCTTCTCCATAGCACTTTGGTAGGGTGCAGCATGAATCGGGCCATGCTCCGATGAAGGAGAGCCGGTCCAACTCTAACGGCTCGGGACTTAGCCATGTGTCATTACAGGCCTGTTTTGCAAGTAATGGAGAGCTTACCTACTCCACATAATGCAGTCAGCTCCATGCAGGCTGCTTAAGGAACTTTGTTCTATAATTATTTCATTGATGATAATTTCTTCCTTGAGAATAAATGGAGGCATTTTATTCATAGCTAATATTTCAAAATGGAAAGCCTTTGAAACATGCAAGCGAATGTCCTTTCCCAGCCTTTTTTAAGCTGGTCTTGATGTGCTCTCTGGTTGTCTTTGGCTTTGGTCAAAGGCTTGATATGGACTCCAGACCTTAAGTTTCCAGAGACAAGCAATAGTGACAATAGTATGATGGCCAGCTTTAACAAAACACCTGGATTTTTTTTTCCTTTATAATATGAGAAGTCACACAGCTTAAAATGGCCTTTCAAAGAAGTAACTCGTGTGACACAAACAGCAGCTGGGATGCTGACCTCAGCCCCTCTCTGCTCCCTTTGTTTATCCATTCCTTTCTTTTCTGGTTGCCCCCGCCCGTTCTCCCCACCCTCCCTGACCTCCGGTTGAGGGCCGGCGTGCAAATTGCCTGTCTGGCCCCTCCTATAGCATGGACCTTCCCAGGAATGCAGCCTTTGTCTTTATTCTCTAAAGCCATAGTGCCAAGTGTAGGTGGATTCGAACCCGGGATGTTGTGCCGTACTGTGACAATTACATGTGGCTGGTGATCAGATTGGCTGGCCGTATGCAGCCCATGGCAGTCCTGAGGGTCCATGCCGCCTTCTTTTGCTGGCTAATAATCTGGGGACAGTGCTAGTCTGTCAGCTCTATTGGGTGTGTGTATGTGTGTGTCCTACAGGAGACGCTGTGAGTGTAAATTTATAATGGGGTCTTTGGAGGTGCACGGTCACACGTCTGTTACCACATGTGTACACGTGCGTACACGTTTGCACAAGCGCACACAGCCCATAGTGCTCCAGTCATCCAGATGTAGATAATGGGATCGCTTGTAACTTCACTCCTCTCTGCCCTTATATCACGGCCTTCGTGCTGCCCTGGCGATGTTTTATTCCGGAAAAGAACGGAAGGCAAGGGAGAGAGACAGAGGTCCGCATGGGAAACGTGACCTCAGTGTATTTCCCTAGGCTTAGTGTCTGATTAACAGGACATTCGATGCGTTTCTACACCCCCCCACGCTCTTCCCACAGCATGTTTCTGCGGCTGTCATCACAGTGTGTTCTGTACGCGATGCAACCCAACCAAAGGAAGAGAGAGTTGTGAATTTAATTTTTCAGAGTGTTAAAACTCCCCCCCCCCCACCACCTACGCCCTAGCCATCTCCGCATATGGTGTTCACCACACTTCTCCTTCAACTCATGTGCTACCTCCCCGAGCCAAGGGGAGCGAGTGTGTGGCCATCTGCTTGAGTGATGTGACCGGAGGATGTCTGCTTGATTGATGCGATTGGTCGTTGTCTGCTTGAGTGATGTGATTGGTGGTTGTCTGTTTGAGTGATGTGATTGGTCACCGTCAGCTTGAGTGACGTGATTGGATGTTAGCCTCCTCAGTAATGTGACTGGGGGCTTATTCTGTCGAGTGATGTGCGGGTTTAATCCGTTTCACCACCCTCTTAGTGCCCTAGGAACCCCAAATCATAGTGCTGTGCAACATTCACCATTCAGGATAAAAGGTAATTGTCCTTTTTTTTTTTTTAACCAGTGTCTGAATCTTTTCATGCAAACGATACCCGTTTGTTTAATGAAGTGAATTATCTTAATACATCTAAGGTAACCACATTACTCTCTGTATTCTCGTAAGAGTCTATCTTTTACTTCTGCAAAGGAGATGCCCATCTCTGAAGTGGCCTATGGTTTTATACCAGTGGATATTTTGGTTCTTATTAAGACAGACCAGGGCAGTAACAGGATCTATGTGAAATTCAAGGGAGTATTTTGGTGTAGACAGTCAGCACATGTACCTGCCAATATTGCGGGGTTAGGGGCTCATTTAGTCCTTTCCAATGTTGAAAGCAAACCTGTGCCCTCGGTAGAATTAACATTTTTGAACGGCATTATTATTATTATTATGTGCCATTGAGTTGATATTGACTCCCGGTCGCCCATATAGATAGTTCTGGAACATTCTGTCTTCTTTCTGGTTGTTCTGCCTTTCCAGTGGCATGTTCACCATTGAAATGGTTGAGTCCCTCCACCTTGGTGGTCAGTCATTTTGCGTTAACAGTATGTCACGATGGACATGTCTAATAAGCGTGTAAACTGTTTTTATGGGTTACCTGAAGATGGCTGAGAACATCCTCGTGGGTATTACAAAGCAATACGCTGAAATTATTGTTGTACGTTTGAGTTATTCGTAGTTATAAACCGGTTTTGTATTTGTCTGTATCAATGGTTAGTTGTCCTTTTTATTTATGAGGGTTAGCTAGCCACCTGCCTGCAGGCCATAAACTACTTTGGTATATTATAATGTTAAATCGCAAACTACCTAAATATGAAACACTACAGATTATGTGCTGTTGTGGCATATGTGTATTGTATATATTGTATTGTGGGAAGCTAGCTGATCCAGTAAATGCATTTCATGATTTATTTTTGCTTGCACAATGACTCAGTGGGTAACTGCCACTTTTAATCTGGCCCCTACTCCGTACATGAAGTCTACAGATTTTCCCCCATTTAGTGTGTCTCACATCTGCATACTCCGTTCTCCTCCTATAGTCCAGAGAGATGCAATTAGGTGAACTGGTGTCTATATATTGGTCATAGAATTATCATGGGTGTGGCCTGTGATGGTCTGGCTCTCCATCTTGTGTAATAATGTACTAGGTACACAATTGAGAGGGATGTGATTGTTCATCCGTAATGGTTTTAACTGTTGTGAGAAAACAAATAGTGACCAGTGAACTTACTATCTGTTAACGTCACCTGAGTTACTGCAGAATTTGTCACATTTGCTGCTGTAGTTATTTCCGTTTTCCATAGCTACTCTCCCGAAATCATTAGATCGGCTGGAGTCAGATTTTGGAGTTAAAGCTGAGAGACACGGTTTGTTTGCATTCATCTTGCAGGTCCCTTTCTGCCAGTGAAAACTGCTTATTCATAAACAGTGTTTAAAGAACAGCCCCGTCTGTCAGATCGAATGGCAGTGAATCACATCAGAGTATTATGAATCACGTCTGAGTAAGATACTTTTTAATTTGTTTAGAGCTCCCCCCCCCACTTTCTGAATGATAAATCAATCTGAACCTGGCAAGTACTACAGACATAAAGGGAGTCTATAATGCCAACTTGTACCAGCATACTAGATGTTCTTCTGTCTGGGTTCCATCATTTCATATTTGTTTCTCTTGACTGCTGGTGGCTCGCATGACTTGAGAAATTCACTCCGATTTGAAGTGAGCTGAAAGCAACAATCAGGCTGGAGACAACATGGATTTTGACTAAAATAAAAGCGCGACACAGTATGTTTGTGGTCGTGCAAGATTGGTGTAACAGCTGTCAGTATTGAGCTTTGTCGCTAAGTGTATTTTTATACGCTATCGTCACAGGGCACAGTCCACCGCGCGGAGGCCCTGGGGCAGATGCAGGTCACAGTGGAAGGATTATATCTCCCAGCAGGCCTGAGGGCACCCGCTCTAGGTACAGCTAGAGGTTTGGTCTGTACGGCTTGATATGCTGCCACTGTGACCCCGGCCAGGAAAAGTGGACTGAATATGGATTTTTATAAGACATTTTACCAAACCGACAGATTATCAGAGAGTCTTGGTTCAGAGTGTAACATTAAGGCCAGAAAGAAGCACCGAACATGAGAGTTTAATCGGACATGTTAATTAATTACTGGAAGAACCTAGGATAAGGCTTTTAGCAAGCGGAAAAGCATGCAAACCAAAATGCAAAGGAAACCCATAAGCATAAACATGACAGATGTGGAGGGGTTTCCTTGATTTTCCTGTGATACATGCCCAGCTGGAGCTTTTAATAAAACCCCAACCTAGCACTAGCATTCTAGCCAGTCAGGGCCAGCCGGGCCTCATTAACCACATTACCTGTGAGCTTGCGGCAAGTGATCAGTCGCCGCAGAAATGTCAAAGAGGATTAAATCCAGTGTCCTGCTGTTGGCGTGCCCCCCCCCGCAGACACAGTTAAATGTCACCTCTGTAGTATGAGTTGCATGCAGCTATTTGCATTACTCTGAGTTGGCTGTTAGGGTTTCCTGCAGCTCATGTATTTTGGAAAAGACAATAACTAGCAGAGAGGAGAAAAAAAATCAATGGGGACTTTATCCCCCCGGCAGTTATCAATTCTGAGGCTACAAGCCTGTAAGATGTATAACATTGGGTTCTTTCTTTCACTCGCACTGTGGTTGCAGTAGTGCTTACCTTACAATTATAGGTGACTGTTTTGTTTTGGCATGAGTACAATTTGTGCCTAAGAGATAAGGCTGTATTTCAGAGGCAAGCACGGTGTACCTGGGGGAGATACGTTTGTGAGAGCCTCCTTGATGGCCTTGTTGTTACGCGCAAATGCGAACATGCACAAGCAGACACAGAGTGACGACTGTCTGTGTGATAGAAAGATTGTTTTGGCTGGCCAGTACCTGCACGTGACACTTCTCTGTGAAATGCCAATTTCCGTCATGAAAAGCTGCATTGCAACCTGTTGTATACTGTATGTGTGTGTGTGTGTGTGTGTGTGAGAGCACGTGTGACTTGAGGGAGGTCTTCTCTGCTGTGATAGGTTGGGGTCTGACCTGTCTGTCTATTTGGCACCGGTCCTATTACACACTGCGTACAAAACTGGCTGTGGAGATTCTCCTCATGTTACACAGAGAACAGTCTGTACTGCTTATTATCCAAAGAGCTCTGTGTACCTTTCCGCTGGCCAATTTATACTGCCTTAAATATATTACTTTGGCATCTGAGAGTAGAGGCGGCACTCCCTTAAATCGCCGGCTAGTAGGGGGCGCACTTCTTGCTGAGTGGACTTCCTCATACCGCACATGCTGGCTGACAAACACGCTTCAGTACGCTCAGATACACATGCAGTCTGTCACCCCAGGCACTTCTGCTGTCCCAGTTTAAAGCTCGGGAGATATTCTGGAGATGATCTAAAATTTAACCTGAACCGCGCAATAATCGGAGGCATGCTGAAGTGTTTGGCCCTATAAAGAAAACAATAATGCAGGAATATAGTGATATCATTGCCCTACATAATTACGGTGGAGTGATTGAGTGACCTCACGTCTCCCGGCTGCCTCTGTGTGTGGCATTTGCATGTTTTGCCTTTGGTGCATAGCAGTCATCCAGGAACTCCTATTATCATGCACAGCCAAAAAACTTGCAAGTAGAAGACTCAGTATCTCTCAAATGCTCATTTTGTGTGTGTGTGTGTGTGTGTGTGTGTTTGTTGTGGTGCACTGGCATCCTGTCCAGGTTTCTCTGTAATTCCTGGCATGGGCTGAGGTTATTGGAACTATGTACAGGATAAGTGACACAGATGTTTTTATTGCTTAAAACAGCAGTGCTTTTAGTGGGAATGAAACCCCCCTTGACCACTGCTCCCCCTGCAGGCTACATCACCACGCACCTCAGCTTGAGGCTATGTGAGCCTACTTGAGAGGTGGATGCTGTGAGGAATTTGCATGTGTGTCATCACTGCTTGACTGTTTTTATTTTTCCTGGCTGTGTCAGCAGTTGTTGACACATTATTGCCCACAATAATTACCTTCATTTCGTCCATCAGATCTGCCACAGGATGTAGTCATCTTGACAGGGGGGCAGCTTGTCCCTTTCTCCTCTTTGGCATGTGGCCTCTTGCACGGGCGGGTGAGGGGCTATACTTAAGAGTGCCCTTTTCATCAGCACGAGAGTCCCAAGTCCTTCCAGCATGTCTGGGGATTAGCAGAATTAGGGTGGCGTCTCCTGTGTTATCCCCAGGTAAATAACATTAATCAAGCTCTTACCTTAATTAGCAGCCTTCGTTTTCCTCCTGTTGTGACCTGGGGGGAGGTCGAGTGGGGGCGGATAATGGAAGGGGTGGGGCTCAGCTGGTTTCACATCCCCCCTTCCCCAGACTGGCCTCTCAACTTGCCCCCTCTTTACTCACAACCTTCAGAATCCAGTTACCCTCTGTACCTAACAGGGGCCACCTGTCTCCCGGCCGGAATGGGAGTTTGACTAAGGAGGCATAGATGCTATGTAACATTTTCCAGACTGAGAGAGAGGCGATGAAGTGGCCCTTTTACACAGAACTGCAGGATGACAAATGATGGCTCGTACACAGCATCTCAGCTGCTTGACTCTTTCTTGGTCTCTCACACACTCTGTCACCTTTGTCTCAGGGCAGGTTGAGTAATAATAAGGTCAAAGATACAGACTCATCAGTGTGACCATGAAGCTTAGAACATGGATACTTTTCTCTGTGCTGTTCCAGAGAGTTCCCTGTCTGAGCTCGTGTTCTCGTTCGCCAAGCTCCTCCGCAGAGGCAGGAGCTGGGCGGCACTGCCTGGCTGGCAGAGGGTAACTCTTAGCTGTAGCCGGAGAGCCAGCCCCCTCCCCTTCCCCCTCCTTGCTCTCGCCCCCATGGAGCGAAGAGGCTGATGGGTCTGGGTTACCGGGGTGATGACAGAATGTTGGCGAGGTCTACTGTCAGGTATGTGGAAGGTTAAACGTGTGCCAGATACTTGGTTGGTGGAGGGGTCAGAGGTCCCTGGAGAGCCAGGGAGCTCAGCCAGCATGATCTCGAGCATCAGCGTGCAGTGGGCGAACGTGAGCCTCGTAGGACGCCAGTGAGTAGCGCATTCCCTGCTAAGGACAGCTGGCAAGCGCGAGTCGACTGGTCAGCACCCCTGCATGTCACATGACCCCTTCAAGACTTCGTAAATTCATTACACGGAGTGTCGCCAATCCCCATGAACCCAAACCGACCGTATTGGTGGCAGCGGTCGTCCACGCCATCCTGCCCACGTGTTGGCCGCGAGCTTAAAGCTGACATTGCGTGACCATCTGCCGGGGGCTACCTTCAGCTCCACTGACGGCGTCCCCCCCCCCCACACTGCCAGGTGCCGTCGCCAGGCAGGTCCGGTCTTGGCGAGTTCGCCTGTTGGTATCTCGTGCATGCCAGTCACATCCTCCCTTCTGAGAAAGTAAGGTGGGGCTGTATGAGAATATTTGAACATCATGTGTGCTTGAAAGTAGGGGACGACAGCAGTAACAGATGTTTCATGCGTTTTTTGATCTTGTCCCTTTTAGCCCTTTAAAAATGACGTGATTGGTTCGCTCCGGGCTGCGAGGAGCCTGCTGAAACAGTTCGGTGAGGTAGACACTCCACTTCTAATTGGGTAGACCGGTTGGCCGGTTGATTCTGTGGCCCCGTCAGGCTCCGTTACACGCTGTGTCCGCTGCTCGTTACGGGACCGCAGCCAGTGCTGCCTTTCCCACGCGCAGCTCACAATGCCTGCCGCGTAGTTCTCCACCATCATTTACATGTCTCAACCATTTCCCTGACATCTTTTATCCAAAGCCACTGGGACAGCTTTTGTGTCACTCATTTTACATTTTAAATGCACACTACTTACCCATTCTTATAGTAGTATTTGCTTATAAAATCCTTTTTTCTGAGGCAGGCTAAGGGTTCAGCATGTGAGTTTAATTAAGAACCCTTTCGGTCCTACACCCTTAGGGTGGTAATGCCCGTTTCGTGGTGTGAGATCTCACCCAGGACTTCAAAGGGTAAGACCTATGGTCATGGTCAAGGACACAGCCATCCAAGGACATGGTCTGAGAACAATTCTAGGATTGGCTGCACCTACCAAGAATCTGACTGAGGCAGCCAGGTTGGTTAAATTACAGCATGCCTGAGTATGAGCCCACATGTGTCATGGGACATTTGATATCCTGGTTGTTTCTTGGAAATTTCTATATACATCAGCTAAGGGTTTATATACGTACTAGAGTAACAAAAAGGCACTTTAATAGAGTGAGTGCAGTGTGCTGGTTAGCAGGCTAGGGTGCACACACACCACCACCTCCCCCCCCCCACCATGTGCGTGTGAAGAGCAGGCAGCGTGGCAGTATGGAGCATGAGGGCAGAGCTGTGGGGGGGGGGGGGGGCGGAGCCTTGCCTTTGAAATCCCAGGCAGACACTGTTTGCTCACCACAGGCGACGTGTGGCGAGACGGCGTAGCCCAGGACCTGAAAAGGAGCCTCGTATCGGTGGGGTTGACTGTCCCCTGGTTACCAGGGAAGGTAAACGCACGAGAGAGCTTCGCACGGACACGGTGCATGATGCTGAGAGGCAGGGAGTCAGCCGGATCACACAGTGAGTGTGTGTCTGTGCGTGTGTGTATGGATCCTGCTCCTGGTGTGTATGTGTGAGGGTGTATATCTGTGTGTCTGCATGTGTGTGTGTGGTTATACACGGCATGTGTATATATACACACATATGCATGCATACACATTAACCATCCATAATATGATTATTATTTCACTCTAATATGACGTTTATGCATTTTATATTTAAAATCTATTTGAAAGTTCTGCTGTTGTACCATTAAATAGGTGTTTAACCCATTATCTTGTGTCTATAAGTGGTGTGTAACAGTATAATTGAGTTACTAAATCTGTCTAAAGTGTACCTTTACACTTTCCCTTGAGCTATGTAAACTGTCGATGACATGCATCGTTCAGGCAACTGCGTTAATTAATTCGGTATTTTTACGTAAATGCAGTCGGGTGGAGGGAACGCGGCTGCCAGCCGTGCTACGGCATGCCAAGAGGTCCTCACCTGGTTGCTATAGAAACAGCATGCATCTCTAAATCCTCATTTCGAATATAATCTGAAATGTGCCGCACTGTATTACATACATGACATATACATCGCAAACACTGATTGCGGCTATTCGAGCTGTTGTTTCTACAGAAAGGTTATAAATAAAGGATTCCTGGCATTGTTGCGCCTTCATATTGCCCTCCGTGTGTGGTGTTCGGCCTGGGACAGGCTGGACAGGCTGCTGCAGGCCTTATGGTGATGTGAGAGGTCAAGCAGACTTGTCATTGGTAGTGCAGGTTTTCATTTTGGTGCAGGAAGCCAAATGTGAAGGTTCAGCTTATGGGAGAAAACAAACATTGTATTTACAGCTAGAGACAGGCGGATGCCATAGCAACCCAGGTACAGAATGGATTTATGATGAAAGGATGTGGGGACAGGCCACCGGGGAATCGGAGCAGCTGTATCCCGAGAGATTTCCCTTTATTCCCGTAACAGACCGTGACTGAGAGTGATGTATGATGGCAAAAAATGTATTGGCAAAACAGTGTGGGTAACATTTACTTTATCTCACGGGGTAGTGAACTGAAAGCTTTTTAGACAGTTTCGATCAGCTTGGTAAATCCATTAGATGGTTGTGTGCACATAGCCCATCCGGATCACGCGTAATGCCACGTGTGCAAAAGTGAGCGTTATATGTCTCATGAGCGGAGGGTCAGGCGTATGCTTTACAGCGGCTGCAGCACTCGGCCGAACGGTCACCTGAAACGCACAGCTTGGGTCACGCACGGGCTGAGAATGCACACGGGTGAAATGTCACCCAGCGGCCGGACCGGTGCGTCACCCTGTTAGTCGTCAGGCCCTGGTGCCACCTACCACATGTCCACGGGCTGCAGATGTCACGTTCAGCTGGATGGGCAGCACACTTCTGCTTACAAAAGGCCTCCTTATTGCCCCTTCAACAAGTCACCACGGCTCTAAAACATTACAGTTCATTTATTCGGCAGTCACTTTTATCCAACGTGCCCCTACTTTTGAAAACAGGGTC
The DNA here is from genome assembly GCA_026776945.1 of Isichthys henryi. Classification (NCBI taxonomy): domain Eukaryota; kingdom Metazoa; phylum Chordata; class Actinopteri; order Osteoglossiformes; family Mormyridae; genus Isichthys; species Isichthys henryi. Next base: position 8,467,658 of record JAODJX010000042.1, read on the forward strand.
AGCCAGTCTCTGGAGCAGTTGGGTTTAAAGGGCTCGCTCATGGTCCCACGTTGACATCAGCCAGTTGTCCTTGGGCCCCCAGAGGTTATTTTCCCCCTGCTTGGGAGGTTTTGGTTACTCTACTGCATTGTCCTCTTTCTTTCTCTTGTCTTTGTTGTGTCAGTTCCTATGGTATGTAGACAAATTCCCTATATGTGTGAACATACTTGGCCAAATAAACCAGATTCTGTGATTCTGCCGATCATGGGGTTTGTACCAGAAACCTCCCGATCCGAGTCCTAACCTGCTGAGCCACACATTGCCAGCATCCCTCAGATTATTCGATAGCCATTGATGGTCAGGCTTACTCCTCCGCTTCCCTGATGTCAAACGCTTCCATATAAATAATCTGCTTGGGCTAACCTGAGAAATGGCAGCAATGTATACCTGCAGAAGAGAATCTGCTGCTCTGCAACTGTGACGTATGAAGAACCTTCTGGAGCTTGTGAACGTTGATGGAGGACAGCAGGTTAAGTATTCGTAATACTTAGACCTGTGACAAGTATTCTTACCTCACATTTTCCTAGCTGACAAAGTGGCCCACAAGAGGACCCAGAAAACACATAAGATGGTGATTGCTTCTATAATTAGTGCTGCAAGTTCCGTGCAGATATGAATATTCCACCGGACATGCACAATAACAATTTTTTTTTTATTCAACCATCTTCTTACCCCTGTGACCCTTACTGCTTGTCCTGTTCAGGGTCACAGGGGGGCTGGAGCCTATCCCAGGCAGCCCAGGGTAGAGGGCTGGGATATACCCTATTTTTGTCAGTTATCAAAGTGCTCTTAAATCACTGATATGTTCATAGATAATCTGTAGCCTAATACAATAGTCTGTCCTTAACCACTATACTATCTGCTGTTACCGTTCGAGTAATTTTACCAACAGTTTTCAAAGTCCTGTTGGAGGAGTATGGTAATGTGTGGCCTATTTGTTCCTTGGATTTGTGCTTTGATTGTTGGGGGTGGGAGAACTGATTAAACCACATAGCCTTTGTGTCTCTGAGCATCTCTTAAATGTGACTGTTCCTATCCCCTGTTTTGCATTTGGCATGCATTGGTACACTGGTGAGTGTGACTGTCGCCATTGCTACTGCCTGTTCCCTAAGGGCTGCTATTGGTAATGCAGTGAACAAATCGTCACTGATAAGCAGGTGTAGGCTGCCTGACAAAGGAAGGTGGTTTGATCCAACTGGTCGTCATCATCGTCCCCCATGTCGCCGAGAGGAGCTGATCCATCCTCTTCCATTCCGTCACCCCGCCCCATCTCCGCCTCCTACAGGCCCGTTTTAGTTCGCCCCCTCTGAAAGCTATGTTACAAGGGACACTTCGTTATCAGATTAACAAAGGTGGCAGCACCGAGACTCAAGTAAAACTAACAGCCAGCTCCACATGCAGCCAGCTGCATTATTAATCTCTCACAAGGAACAGGAATTAAAGAAATATTCACTGGCCAGTTGAGAGCTGGTCCATTCGAGCGACTAAGGATCAGTAAGGAGGCAGGGTACCAGTGAAAGCGTGGGAACCCCTCAGGATGGACATTCTCCTTAAGGAATTAGCCAGTGCCTCCACGTTACTGTCATGTTTCGGGTTCATCTGGGGGGGTTCCTCTTGTTAGGGGGTCAGTTCATCGGAGCGTGTCTTCCTAGATGGAATCATTACTGATTCTACATTCCTAATCGGAATGTTGCCAGGTGCTCACAGTCACTCTGGGCAGGGGAGGGGGATACCTGCCTGCCTTTTTTATAATGGGGAGGGGTGCTGGTAAATGTGGACACTAGATGCTCTAGTCTGCATGCCAAAGCAGCGGGGGGGCTGTTGACAGCGCGGGGTATGGCGCCTCACCTGAGCATGACCTTAAAGGAGAAATGGGTGGTGGGAAGTGGAAGCACGGTGGGAGATTGGCTGTGCCCCGGCAGGAAGCGCTTTCTCCCAGCAGGAAGTGCCCTGTCCCCAGCATGAAGCGGCGCTACTTAATTGCACACCTGATTACTCAAAATGTGGCTCGTTAGGCCGAGACCTGCCAGGCATTATGGTGGAGATATCAGCGGGTATGTCTCCATGATGGCATGGCGGAAACGCAGGGAGGAAGGCAGGGGTCGGCTGCCGAGGGGACGCAGACAGACAGGAAGAGGGCGAGAAAACAGAAATGCATAAAGCGATATTTCACACAGAGGGGTCAACCTCATCATTAGCCAATTATATGTTTTGAATCATTAAGTGACAGGGGAGGGGCCATGTGTAAGCCAGTCATCTTTCATAAGAACATAAGAACTATACAAACGAGAGGAGGCCATTCGGCCCATCAAGCTCGCTTGGGGAGAACTAAAC
>JAODJX010000042.1:8470130-8483988 GCA_026776945.1 Isichthys henryi
TTCAGGTTTTAGAGCTCTTTTAGAGTTAAAATACTGGAAGAAACTTTTAACGTCATCCTTAGCTTCCAATGCAATCAATGCAATATACATGTATTTAGATATTATATCTGTCATATACATGTATTTAGATATTATATTATGTCTAAATTTCAGCTGAGACTAGTGCATCTGTGGCCCCACCCCTGTATACGCCCCTGCACACTTCCAGTACCAGACCATAAAAGACGCAGCTATACGATATGTTGAATGGCTGGGACCCCCAAAATACAAATCAGTGAAAACTGTTCTCCGTTGTTATTAGGGCTGCCAGTCATCCCACACTGAATGCCACACTCCCGCAACTAGGTCCAGTCACACTCACTCCCACAGAGTTCGTAATCTCCTCCCAAATTTTTATTTCTTTTCAAATGTTATACTGACCAGGTACGAGCTGAATATCCAGTTGAAATAAATATGCAGTACAAATAATGTGTTCTTTTCAAAGCCAATTGTCATCTGATCAATATATATGAATAAGTCTAAATTCAGCATTTCTGTCGGCTTTCTTATTGGATTTCTATGACGCGTTGATGCTCATTGGCTGCTGCACGTACTTTCCTCCTCCATAACCTTTAACTGTAGGAATTTCTCCTCACCCATCACCAGTTCCTCACTTGCTTTGCATAGGTGCACATTAACCTTCCATAGTCCAACTTTGCATACATTTCCATAAAGGTTTTCTGTGTTTTATATCGAATATGCTTTATTTTGCTAGCAAGACTGAAATAAGTGGTCTGGCATCTTCAGCAAGCTTAATTGGTATTTAGCAGACAGCATTGCTGTCTAATAATTCAGTTAAGTTCCAAGTGACACTCCAGAAAGTAAATTTAGTTCATATTATACCTGTCATATACATGTATTTAGATATTGTACCTGTCATATACATGTATTTAGATATTGTACCTGTCATATACATGTATTTCGATATTATACCTGTCATATACATGCATTTCGATATTATACCTGTCGTATACATGTATTTCGATATTATACCCGTCATATACATGCATTTTAATATTATAACCGTCATATACATGTATTTCGATATTATACCCGTCATATACATGTATTTCGATATTATACCTGTCATATACATGTGCTTTGATATTATATCTGTCATATACTTGTATTTAGATATTATATCTGTCATATACATGTATTTCGATATTATACCTGTCATATACATGTGCTTTGATATTATATCTGTCATATACATGTATTTAGATATTATATCTGTCATATACATGTATTTCGATATTATACCTGTCATATACATGCATTTCGATATTATACCTGTCGTATACATGTATTTCGATATTATACCTGTCGTATACATGTATTTCGATATTATACCTGTCGTATACATGCATTTTGATATTATAACCGTCATATACATGTATTTCGATATTATACCCGTCATATACATGTGTTTCGATATTATACCTGTCATATACATGTATTTAGATATTATATCTGTCATATACATGTATTTAGATATTATATCTGTCATACAACCTTATGCCAGTAGTCTTGGGGATTGGCTTTGGACGCCCTGTGACCTTGAATAGGACAAGCAGTTACAGAAATGGATCTGTCATATGTTGGAGAATCCCATGTAAAAAAGCACATTACAGCATGATCAACCACGGTATACCCAAAATCTTGCAGTATACTGTATTATCACCCAAGCCTACTCTCCACCCATATATAAAAACACTATGGTTCATATATGGGTACTACTTAGCATGTAAGATTGTGGCCTCTTTCATAAATGATTCAAACAGCCTTTTACATGATACTGGTGGCCACATTTATATATGATCCCATTTGTATTATATATGTATTCTTGGTGTAACATGCACAACGTACAGTGCTAGTCAAAAGTTTGAACATGCCAAGCCACATACAAAGGAGAGTGGCATCACATGACCTGGCCACCTGACGTAAACCCTACACCTAGTAGGGAGCAGTTTGACCAGAGAGTGAAGGAAAAGGCGCCAATGAGTGCTCAGCATATGTGGGACCTCCTTCATGACAGCTGGGAAAGCTTCCCAAGAGGCCACCTCATGAAACTGGTGCAGAAGAAGAAGTAGAGTCAGCCAGTCTCTGGAGAAATTGGTCCAATGGTGGCATCACTCTGCCGACCAAGGGATTGGATTTGAACCGGCAACCTTTTGAGTCCCAATTCACAGAGCTGCCCCTGCTCCCTCCAACAAATTTGAGTCAGCCACTCCCTGGAGAAATTGTAATTAAGGGGGGTTAAGGGCCTTGCTCAAAGGCCCAATGGTGGCATCACTCTGCTGACCACAGGATTTGAACCAGCAACCTTCTGAGTCCCAACCCACAGAGCTACTCCCTCCAACAAAATATATATTTTTTAAATACTCTTTTGATCAGTCCATAATCCCATAAATGTTATTTAATAGTTTTGATGTCTTTATAATTATTCTAAAATGTAAAAGTGCAAATACACCCTTCTGTGTATAGCTGTATGCTATTTTGATTAATATGCTTGATTGATATGGTCAATGTAAAGCAAGAGTCTGCATTCTTATGGGACTTTCATATGGGAATATCGTCAAAACAGCACACTTCTGTGTCTCACTTTAACAAATTCCTCGGCAGATTGGTCACCCTGATTACAGTTACCATGAGCAATGTGCAGTTAGTTTTAGGCTTGTTGTCTATTTGTGTTGTCATAGGGATAGAGATGGCCTCCGTATTTCAGTGATGCTGCTGATTGAACAGCCCTATGACATATATTGGCAGGTGTCAAGCTCTTCGTGATAGAGGCAGGGTTGTCCTGTCTCTCTGTGGGGTGCTCACACGGCAGGGGCGACTCTGCTGAGAAAGCGCCGGTGATTGGATCTTCCCAGGCTGGCTCAGGTGACGGCCTAATTAGGATGTGACATTATAACAGCAGCGGGAGCAGGCTAATCACCTCGCATTTTGCTGGGCACCCATACAGGGGCCATTACGGCTGCTGACCTGCATAACACCGGGGGTTTGTGACTCCCCCGACGGCTCTTTTTGTTATCAACCCTGAGCTGAATGTCAGCTTCCTGATAAATTGGGGTCAAATGGAGTTTTGTGTTAACAGCCCTTAATGGAAACAACCTTTGTGTCCTGTAATTTTCAGCATACTCCCTCACTGCTGTCTGATTTCTCCTGCCACTGTAGATCGGTACGGCCTTCTTAACATCGTTTTGGGTGTCCACCTGTCCCTCTGATGGTCTGTTACTCTACAAAGATTCAGCATGTTGTGCCCAACCATGGACTGTTTAACTCCATGCAGTGTTACTTGTGTAAGGATGCTGAAATGATCTGTGAGATTTGGGAGTTAGAAGGATATCACAGGGAGGATTATAGTGATACCTAGGTTTTAACAGCAGGGGTGTGGGACAAACACACCTCCAAAAGCCCCCCACCCCAGGAAACATTAATAACCTGAATTAACACAGGTCGAAGGTCGATTGACCATTAGCCAGTTAATTAACGGCTTATATATGTGGGCTTGTCCCTGTACTTCACTCTGCCCTGCCACCATTCTCTCCTTGTGTTCTAAATTATCTTAAAAATTATTGTATTGAGCATTAAAAATTGGTCATTACACTGATGTCCTTCATGAAAACCCCATGAAATCGGGTTCTTGGCATTTTTTTTGGAATACAGCTCATTGGTTAGGGTTTGGGAAGAGGTGGTACACTCTGTGATGGTCACGATGCTGAACCCAGCGCCAGCACCTTCATTGCAGATTAGTATGGCCATATTAAAACCCAGCATGCTGCAGAACTGGGCCACATTCAGTCCAGCTTACTCACCGGCACTGGATGGAGTGCTACCCACAGAAACACGGCAGTGTGAACAGGATGGGGCGGGGGGGGATTCCCTTGGCATCAGCACAGATCTGACAGTACGCGAATCCATAGAGGAGCCTCACAATTCCCATTTTCTCCGCTGTCTGTTTCTCCCAGGACACAGAAGTCAGCAAAAGGGAAAAGGAATGCAGAAGCCGTGAAGGAGAAGTGCAGACTAAGGATCAGAAATGCCAGACCTTGGTGAGTGTCGATACACCCAGCATGCACCTGCCTCAGCTTGTCCACCCCAGGCCTCTTGCATCCCCAAAATCTCGGGACCTAAAATGCTCTTGCTCTGTCTTCTGTAGAATCTTATCAGCTTTCCAAATCAGTCTGTTGTTACTGGATCTTTTTTTTGTGTTGCACTATTTATTAAATTATTCATTTTGATTCAGCTTCCATTCCTCTCATGCACTACAGCAGTGTTTCTCTAACCGGTTCTCAGGGACCCCCAAAACAGACAGTCCACGTTTTTGCTCTCTCCCTGTTCCGCGCACACCGGAACCAAAGAATCAGGAACACTCAATACCTGGAACAGACGTGTTGGGGGCTAGGACGGAGCAAAAACGTGGACTGTCTGGCGATCTCCAGAGGACTGGATTGGGAAACATTGCATTAGAGGAGCCTGAAGCACAGGTTTGGTGATTTACTGCATAGGACCCCTGGGGTTACAGGGCACATAGAAATACAATTACAATGTGGAGACCCCAGCTGACATAACTGCTTGTTTTTGGACTACGGGAGGAAGCCAGAGTACCTGCGTAATATGGGAAAAAGATGCAAACGCAAGCAGAGTCAGTGGCAGGGTTAGAACTGCAAACTCTGCTGGAACAAGGTAATAGTTCTACCCAGTCAGTGCAGTGCTGCCCACAGTGAATTCCTTATAGTGCAGTGTTAATACCTTACAGTTTAGCCAGATAGACACACAGGCAGCTGTCTCTGAGTATATTGTTGATGAACATTTCAGCACGCGCACACTTCCTATTCTGCATCTGATTGGGGGGGGGGGGGTGTTATATGTGGCTCTAGTTAAACTGAATTCCCCGGCTTCTTATACCTGGCGAACAGGCCATGATGTGTCATGGGACCATGGTGCATTATGGGAGAGCGGCGGGGAAAGCGCCATCATTATGCCGCAAAGGAGTTCAGAGGTGTTATGTAAGCACCCCTCCCAGGCCCTCACCCGTGCCTGCTGACGCAGGCCACTCCGGAGAGCAGCATGAAGCCAGGCTTTCCCCTGGGGCAACCATTTCCCCTGACATAAGGGGAGCAGGAAGAAAAGGCCAGAGAAAATTGGAAGCAAGTGCTTAGAGGCTAATTCCATTTGTCTGCTCAATGACTCCTCTGAAGCTTGATCCAGTCTCCGATCTCACTATGTCCAGTACGATTTTGATTAGCTTAGCAAAGTAAGTGTGTGTGTGTGTGTGACTTGTACAATTAGCCCCAAAACTGGGATTGCCAACCACTGCAGCCACCTACGACTCTATCTGGTCTGGAACATTCTGTGATGTCAATATGCTCTTGATGATGACATGCTTTAAAAATACTGACTGATTTAAGAACACTGTGAGCTCTTGTCGGAGCTAGGCTTATTCTTGAAATACATTTTGGAATGAATTTCTAACTGAAGCCTTTATTTTAATAGATGTTCAATAGGACTGCATAATATTGGAAAATTTTGATTTTCAATTACGATGTGATTTTTTTTTTTGCTATAAATATTGTGAGTTTAAAATAAATAAATTTCTCACAAACCTGTCAATGAGTCATTTAAACAGCAAGGATGAAAATTATTATAATTGACTTGCAGCCCGCATGCAGAGCTCATTCTAAAGTAGCAGTGGTGAGGTTTAAACTGATCATTAAACATATGATAGATAATCTTGAAAAGGAACAGTCATCAAAATTGCAAAGCTTGCTGACTTTTGTTTCTGTGATAGAGGAAAAAGTGTCTGAGTGAAACTTACCACCGAGTCTTAAAAAAACTGTAACTGTATAGTGTAGTTTTTGAAAATACCACGTACTGCAGTGAAATGTCCAGACAGTGTGGAGGTATGAAAAAGTCAGATCTCAAACCAGTTGACTATTGTGGTTCTTGTGAGGATTATTAATATTGCATATTTCCCAGCCCTAACTTATTCACTGTGCATGCAGAACCTCTATGTCACTTACTAGCATCAAACTCTGTGTATACAAAAATCCGTTATATATCTTATTGGATGGCTAGAAGAACATTTCCCAGCCTCTCTTCAGGGGCACCTCAGTCATTAGATTTATTTCTTACATTTCAGCACCAGCTGAATTAGCCAGACATGGTGTTCTAATAAAAAAGTCAAGTAAAACGTGTATTGGATAGTTACAGCAAATGCTGAGCTGACTTTAGGAGAAGTTCTGAAATAGCTAACACACTAAGAGATATGTACTTTTATGTGACAATTATATAAAAACATAGTTTTCTTTCACTACTTAAACCTTTGCACAGTACTTTAAATTAAAACTGTAAGTGCAGATGTCTTATTTAAAAAGAGTAGTAGCCTTTGCTCTGCTAGTGTAACAGCAGAAAGATAAATGGATGTTTTCTGATGGTCAGATAAAATGCATCCTTAAAGACAAAACGATAATAAATCTGGATGTTTCTGCTGCCTCCATGCAACTCGCAGGGCATGGTGTGGAGACATCTCCTAGTCCTGTGGTCATGAACACCATCCCGTTCAGTGAACAGACTGTGAACAGCTTGGTCTGGGGACTCTGGCGAAGGCTACGGGTGATTGGCGAGGAGATTGTCACTCGCGATATAGTGTGGCTTGTGTTGGGTGGCTATGTGGAGAGATGTAGATGGTTTTAGGAAGACCATGTCCACGCCCCTCTGCTACATCCCTATTTCTACACAGGTAGCTACAACCTGAAAAGCAGACTGAAGGGAATCCTGCAGCTTGATTGCATAAAGGGTCAGTATGGTCCACTCGCGCTTTAAAAGTCTGCTTACTGTAGGTCTGCTTTACTTACATAGCTTATATACTTATATACTGCTTTACTTTCCCCACATAGGAATCCTTAAGCAATGTCTGCTGCCATTTTTGAGGTTATTAAACACTGCCGTGACATTATGACTAACCTCATTCAGGGTTAACTAAAGTCAGTTTTATTAGGGGTTATGAAGCTTGTGACTTATTGACGAGAGCTACGCTGCTAACGTATTCAGGGTTGCTAAAACTACCATCATCTTATGGATGCTGCCCCTTAATTGGAACAGCCTTATTTTGGAGGTTTACCTCTGTCACTAATGCTCTCTATGCATCACCTCCCTTCCATGTTAGAAGTGACAGGCAAGGACCTAATGAATGCCTTCCCATCATCTGCACTGTGTGACAGAAGCCATGTCTCTGGTGATCATTGTTAGCTTGGCCTCCATCTTGCTGACCAGCTGAGGATCCACATCACCATATAAAGCTACTGTATGAACCGGAGTCCTCTGGATTGTCCTCAAGTTAGCGCCCCATGAAAGATATCTCATTTGGACTCTGGTTGAGAGGAGATAGGCCTTTGATACTGGACTGCAATAGGCTAAAAGGTAGAAAACAACAGAAGAGGGACATCGTTGGCTGTTTCACGTGGTCTAAAGGACTGGCATGTCCTTAAAATCTAGCAGTCTGGAATCCAGAGATCACCTCTTTTTTTGCATGCAAACCGGGCCTGTGGTTCATAGAACACAAGGCTTTTTTCTGGCCTTCGGGCTGCCATGTCTGCGGTCCTTTCACCATCAGTGGCATTGACAGACATTCACGTTCTACACCGGTTACCCTTGAAGACGTGTCATGGTGTGTTGCGGTGACGCTTCCTGTTTGTGCCGTGGGCCGCGTGCAGGCAGGCAGGCAGTGCCACTGTCGTCTCTTTCTGTGTGGTACTTATAGAAGCATGTGTCCACAAATGACAGAAAATGTGTAACTTCAGTTTGTTCCTGGTTCTGGCTTCCCATAATGCCAGTTCAGAACACAGTCATACAGGTTTAACATGCCATGGAAGCCCCAGTAGGGACGGCAGGCTGTGTGCTTTTGGGTGATCTGCGGCTAGTCGCTGCACAGCGGCTATCTGACGGTGAGGCTGTGCCGCTGTGTAATCTGTCTTGATAGTGCTGTCATGGCGCTCTGAAGCCGTCCATTCCAGCCTGTCCGTTCCTCTTGCCATGTCATACAGTGAAACGTGTCAGATGGCAGATGTGAGTTTGACGTGGCTCCGTCCATTTGTTTTGCTATCAGAGCTCTGGATCAGAGCTCTTTAAGTAATGTTGGTAACCCTTTCCGCTTTACTGCATCGAGAAGCTTACGTTAAGGACAGTGTGTTACTGTGATACTCTGCTGTTTTATTACCAGTTTGTTACTTGTCTTACTCTGTCATGATGTTACTGCTTTACTCCATCATGGTGTTAATACTTTACTCTGTCATTGTGTTTGCTCTGTTGCTATGTTACTGCTTTACTCCATCATGGTGTTAATGCTTTACTCTGTCATTGTGTTTGCTCTGTTGCTATGTTACTGCTTTACTCCATCATGGTGTTAATGCTTTACTCTGTCATTGTGTTTGCTCTGTTGCTATGTTACTGCTTTACTCTGTCACTCTTTTTTTCTGCCTTTCTCTGTTGCTGTGTTACACATTTATTCTGTGACTGTGTTATTACTTTACTCTCTCAGTGTTGTTGCTTCTAATTTGTCACTGTGGTATTTATTTTATCAATGTGTTCCCATTTTGCTACTGTGTTACTCCATCAGTGTTACTACCTTACTCTCATTGTTACTGTTTTACTCTGTCATGGTATTACTCCTTTACTCCATGATGGTGTTACTGCTTTTCTCTGTTGCTGTGTTCCCACTATACTCTGTCACGGTCTCAGCGTGTTAACTCTGTCACTGTCCTGCCCCTTTTCCCTGTCAGTGTGTGATTGCTTTCCCCTAACACTGTGCTCTCTTGGTGTGTTACCCTGTCAGTTACTGTTACTGTTTCCTCACTGTGACGGCTGGGGGAGGGAGCAGCTCTCTGTCCTCAGGAGAATGCAAATGGTGGCATTTCCCTGTGCCCATTAAACAGGCGCCGTTCAGACGGCCTGGCCCGCCAGCCGCTCCCCTCGCTTCGCAGCTGTGTCACTGACCTCTCATGGCAACCGTCCCTGCCACTCAGTAGAGAGATAAGGAGCCGTCCGACACGGCATCTGATGTAGAGCCGTACTTGGAACAAGCCAGGACAAAAGGTTAGCGGGACGCCCCATGCGGGCAACTGATGGGGGCTCCTGAAAGGTGTCCGTCTGCCATGTTGCCTGTGCTTTTATGGCCCCGTGCATTTAACTCTGCAAATGTTTTCCTGGCTGTAGATTATGTAATTAGGCAAAAATGGCAAAGTTGGGTGCTGCATGTTAATGTTTGTCTTTTTCGTCGCCAAGGTAACTGCCTCATTTTGCTCGTGTCAACAGATTCTGCCCAGTTGACGCGTTTAGCCATTGCACTGGGCCGCCTGCCTCGGTTATCTCATTAACCTGGACAGCTGAGCTGTACAAGGACACAGCTCATTATGGGAATTCTTTTGGAAAGGTGTATCTCAGCAAGGATCAAACAAAAGTTTTAAACTAATAAGCGAAGCCCAGAGCTATGTGTGTATTGCAACATGACCATCTCCAGCATCCAACAGTAGTACACCGCGAGCTGGATCTGATTCCACCACAGAGAAAACGCAATAAAATATTGGCTTTATAGGTGACACTGGGAAAACTTTGAACTGACACCTTGTCTGATTCAGCTGCGGAGGTGGAATTTAGAAGTGAAAATGGAGGCATGCCTTGATCTGGGTCGCATGGACTGAACCGTGAAAAGGTGCGGCGTCAGCAACTTTGGCAGACAGTGTTTAAAAGCGGAGCAAAACAGTAATGACTGTGACAGATGGACGCGCCTGTCCGCCGTGCCCACACATGGAAATGCAGAGCGCTCGCTGTCGCTGACAGATTGCTACGCCACAGCTCCAGCCCGAATGGGGAAGGCACATTACTGAGTGTCGTCCCCGTCTGTGCTGGAATGGTTTACAAGGGTTATTCTTCTGTCCGTCGACATGCTGGGCGGAAGGCGGTGGCCCTGCATTTGGGCTGATCTTTGTGCGGCAGTTGGCATTGTGAGATACAGGAGGGCATTTTTGTCCTGGCAGTGTTGCTCTCTCTCAGCATCCCTTGTTCCGCACGGCACTGCGTGGCAGCTTCCCACGATGCCTGGTGCAGGGTGACGTAAGAGACGTGCAACTGCTCGCCTGCGAAAAATCCTGCTCTGTGAGCGTTTGGATTTACTGAACAGTGTAAAACTCCCATTTTAGCGGGGAACCCCAGATCTGCGTAAAGCCTTTCCTCAAGGAAAGGTGGAACATCGGGAAGGGCGGGGCCAGTGAGATGGGCAGAGTTTAAGCAGCCATTAGTTGCTATCTGTTATCTGAGCTTGTATAAATCCATGTCTCTGTCCTCTATTTGTTGTACTTTTCATTTGATATAAAAACACTATGCGGTTCTGTACACATTGGTGGGTCCCCTCCCACTCATCTTTCTGAGGAGCAGACCTTGGCTCAGGGTTTTTAACAGGGTTTTTCTCGATGTCTCAATTGGAAAATTACGCCTGCCCGCTCTGGTGACACTCGGCCACCATCTTGAACCCAAGCACTCACGACACCTACTGTGGGGGGGACGGTTTGTTTTGATAAATAAATTCAGGGGCAGTTTGATGGCCAGACTGGAAGAGCAGATTGGGAATTTGGCTAGTGAGCTGGGCTGAAGACCACACTTTATGCGGAGGTGCGAACGGGCCTCTAATGACCACACACAGAGAAGCAGGACCACGGTTTGCCAGGAGGGGCCGTTAGTGCAGCACCCGGCCTCAGTGTGGAAACGCAGGCTGAATCAAACACAGAATCATCTTCTGCAGGGTTCACGTTGGCTTGTCAGGCCGCAGTAAAGGCGGGAAGGGATTGTGCAATATATAAAATCACTAAGGGCATTATTGCATTTCCCCGGGGTCAGAAATTCCCAATGGCTTATTCAATGATTCCATTACACAGCCGCATGGGCCACCTGCAGGTACCTGTAGAGAGAATGAGCTCCTGAAGTCCTTCACGCACCGAGCTCATTGTCCCTGTTCAAAGGCACAGCTCATCAAGTGTTTCTCATTCCATCCGCTTGTCTGTGTACTTGCGTGTCGATCTACCAATGACATTTCGTTACCCCAAAATGAGTAAAGATGACAAAAATGTCTCATGGACTCTCATTCAACTGTCAGAATGCACCCAAAATGCAAGCTTTCGTGTGCTGATCAGTGAAGGAGTCCACTCCCATCACGAGGCAGCTGAGTAGGCCTGTCGCGATAAACGATAAATCAATTAATTGCACGATAATTAAAATGAGGTCAATAATTTTTCCGGCTGCGATAATTTTCATTTGCATGCTTGTTTGTTTTCCTCGTGTCTCTCTCTCCCAAATGGGAATATCGGCTCTTTTTAGCAAACCAGCTCATTTGGCTCAGCTCACCAAGAAGAGCCGGCTCTTTCAGGCTCCTAAGCGGCTCTTTTTAAGAAACCTGCCCCTCACTTCGTTTAACCTGATGCTGATTATCGTGACCTGATTTGAGCTTGTTAAAAATAAGACGCTGTCTCATGAGCGGGCTTTTTCGGAAGACAACATGTTCCGGGCACTGTCGTCCTTAATGTTTAGGCAGCTGAAAACCCCGGACAATCCTATAAACATTAATAAAATGGCTCTTGAACAGGAGCCGGCTCCCATTGTTCACTAAAAAGAGTCGGCTCAAAGAGCCGTCTTGTTTACGAATGACACATCACTAGTAATGAGGCGTGAACTCTCGTGTCAGTGGGCTCTTTGCACGTCAGCTTCCGCGTTCATGGAAATGCGGCTCGCTCATTTCCGGTCTGTGAAAAATGACATGCCGCTTACAGGACTTGCCCATACTTATGATCGCTTTTGTAAATCCTTCTCCAAAGTACCAACGAGTAAATTAGAGAAGGGCTTTAAGATGTTTGCCTTATCTTACATCCACGAATACGAAGGGGAGTCTTATTCGTTCAGCTTTGTGGCTGGCATTAGACTGAGACATGAAGAAGAAAAAATCGGTTATGATGATCATCCGATTATAATTATGATTATCAATTTTGCCCAGGCAGATGTGTTCACTATAAGAGGTAGTGAAATGTGGCAATAAATGATATGAATATGATTATATGCAATAAATTATATTTCTTGCTCGGAATTTGCCCGACTAAACTAGCTACGGATTTGCATACGGCCTGTTGAGGCACCTGCTTTTGTTCATATGGAATGAAAATATTTTAGTACAGATGCTCCTCTACTTACAAATGAGTTACGAACAGCCATTCGTAACTTGAAATGTTCGTAAGTCGTAATTCAACATCATTTTAAGGGTATATGTTCATGTTCATGTCCTGTCCCCAAGGGGCTGTGAGCGGTGTACAAAGAACTAGATGCTGGGAGTACGTACGCTACGCTGCTGCGCGGCGGGACTAGCGGCCAAGAGATGTTCCAGGCGGAATTGCCGCGCAGAAAGAAAAAAATCTGATGTTGCGGACAGGAAACGGGAGCCCAAAGAACACAATTTGGATTTACAGTCCTCTTCGTTCATATGTCTGAAAGTTTGTAAATTGAAAGTTTGTAAGCAAAGGAGCGTTATCAAAATGGTACACAATCAAAAATAGTGTGCACTGGGTCTACTGTGAATAGTTTTTCTGTTGGCATATCTATCTATCTGTCTGTCTGCCTGTCTGTCTGTCTGTCTCTGTTCCATTTGTCCGTCCATCCATCCCTTCAAGAACAAAGTGTGCTAGTTACTTAGCACATTATACAGTACTGGGACTACAGGAATTAATTGGATAGGAGTGACTTCACCTCTTGAATTCTTGAAGGAGGATTGAAAAATATCATAGGAATGTAGTTGTGTATAGGAATTGTAGTTGTTTGTAAGAATAAAATTTCAAGCCTGTATTTTCAGTACTCTAGTTATATCTGTAATTGTTTCTGGAACCATAATTTCAGGGCTGCAATTATTCCTGTAATGGCAATTGCATGTTTTCAATGAGTTTAGAAACAATGTCTATGCATGTGCAATTGCATTACAGTAATTTTCTGTTGAATTATAAATACATGACTGTAGTCGCCTGTAGAACAATGACAACGGAGCAGCAGTTAGTGAATCCACCGGCTGTAATTGCAGGACTGCAGCGCTCATACTGGCACCTCATACAAACATTTGCAGAAGAACCCATGATTTATGTCAAACCCTTAATGTGATACTAAAATGGTCTGTGGTCAAGCGGTGCCTTCTGTCAGTAGAGAACACGTGCCATTGGGGTCCTGGTTCTGAGCGGTGTCGGCTGGGGGGGTTTGGCCAGTGGACGTCACAGTACCCCCCTCCCTACTGACAGGAGGACGGGTGTCTGCTCCTCAGGGACAATCCCAACACTTTTTCATTTCCCCAGCAGTTTCCATGTAATGCTAAATAATGCACATAAAAATAATGTGACCGCTGGCACTGTGCTTCAGTCCTGTCCCCAAGGGGCTGTGAGCAAATATGTGCATGGTGGAAATGCTCAGGAATGGTTGAAGTGTAAAAAGGAGATAAGGAGAATGCTGGCTTGTTAGGGCACTGTGGGGGAATTATGGTTGATCATTTCTTCATACTGAGATCTTACGTTTTTCGGGTTTATCTATGTTCATGAAATTCATTAATCCATCCATGCATAACATCCTATCCATCTCAGGATTGGAGTGTAGATCTATACAATTAATTAATTTATAATGAAGTTTATATGAGTAACATATACATATCATATTAGATACATACATATATCAGTGTTTCCCCTAGATTTACAGCTTTGGAGGGGGGGGGGGGGCACCAAAAAGATTAATTGTGTTAATGTTT
>JAODJX010000042.1:8492862-8507068 GCA_026776945.1 Isichthys henryi
ATTGCTTCCGGGATAGGCTCCGGACTCCCCGCGACCCACTAAGGATAAGCGGTTTGGAAAATGGATGGATGGATGGAAATCAGTGGTGGTTTAGAGCCACCATCTGACCTGAAGCATCTGTCATTGGTTAAACAGAGGAAGGACACACACAAGTGTGAAAAGCTACTAACTTTGCACATGGCTGCAGTGATGTAATGTGTCTCTCTCTGCCTCCCTCTCTCCTTTTTTCTCTCACTCGTTCTCTCTGAAGGCTCAGGTTGAAGCCAAGAAGGAGCATGAAGGTGCCGTCCTTTTGCTAGAGGTAAGCCTGGTGTCCTTTAAGGTATATCTGTTGCTGTAGGTGAGGTTTCTGGGAGGTGGCGGCTTTGGGGGTTTGGCTTCAGAGAAGTATGAAAGTTTCAGGTCTTGGGAACGTATCTAACACTATTGCTGTGAATGCATCATAGACATACAACACAAGCAAACACTTGCAGTAGAACAGATCCAGGCAGCAGAGGACTTGGGCCACATGAAGATAGATTTTCCAAAAGTTGCTTTTAAGAATCTAAAATAATATGATCACATCAATTATAGCAATATGTCTGTTATTAGCATTTTTAGCCATGGTTTTCAGGATAGATAAAGTTGCCCCCCATCCCAATTGTAATGGACTATTCCTGCTTTTTGGTGTTATTCTACCCAACTTTCTTTTAACACTGGAGTCTACTGGTTGTGTCACCACCAAGCAAACTGACACAAACAGAACAAAACAGCGCAAAGATACAAGATTAACATTATATATCCTGTGACTCTGATACCATCCTGCTGAAGTAGTATTCTGAACAGACGTGGAGAGAACAAAAACAAATGTATGCAAAAATTCAAGATTTACCTTTGCGAAGGAGAGTATGATTAAACTTCTTAAAGTTGGCCAATTGATCCACTGGCGCGATACCCCAGTGAATTTTACCAACAGCAATCCCACCCCCACCCTGATCAGTAAATCGCTGGCACCCTGTGCTTTGATTAACATAGTATTGATATTGTATCATTTTTAATTCCCTCTTATTTCTCATTCAGCTCCAAAAAAAGCTGAAATGGTCCATTTAACAAGGCCCCTACCTAAGTCAGCCTAGGGCCCCCAGAGATGTTCTGTCCCTGAATCCAGAAGGCCATAATGATTCATCTAGGCACAGCAGCTTTTGTGCCAAAATAACACCTTAATTTTAGCAGCACTGAGAGAAAACTGAAGGCTCCGTTTATCACCCCCAAGCCAGGGGAACTCCGTGTTGTATTGTTATTCTGAGAGCTGATTGGCTGTGCAAAGGGAAGGCGAAAGGCATTGGTGTTTTAAATTAGTGCATTTAGCAGCAGAGCATCTTTGTCAGTCATTCTCGCCAGCCGCTGCCCGGCGTCGCCACCTTCCTGTGGTCATATTTCCACTCACACGCAGCTCCTCGCAATTATGGACGATCCATCGGCGAAATGAGAAAACGAAAGCACTCCGGGTCCTCTTCTCGGACCGTCACACAGGCACGTGAAGCGGGCCCGTCACATGGGGTGAAAGCTCTCCTGCAGATCTGTCGCGTTGTGAAGCACAGCGCTGATGAGCTTCCATTTCCCACCGCGGGCAAAAATAATAGGTTGTCCACTCCAAAAATGTAGGTCACACCTGACGTACATCCAAACATGCATTTCAGAGGGAAATAAACTGTTCAATTTCAAAATGGATGTAATTTAAAATCAGAGATTTCCTCCTTCCTTTCAGTGTGTTCAGTATTATTTATGCTTTTACTAATCTTTCTGCTTGTTTGTTTGTTTCAGTACATTTTCAGTTCTGTTTGCTAGGCCGTTAGTGTTTTGTAATATGATCTGTTCTTGTGCATCGTAGCCTTTGAGCTTTTGGATGAGCGATAAGGAATCGTGTCCCTGTCGCTTTTATGGATTTCCATGACGGTGTGAGTGTTCATATGTAAATGTGCTTTAATTTCTTTCCTTTGCATCTCCGGTCACCGTGTCTTTGGTGTGTTTCTGTGCATAAACAGAGCCACTTGGACAGCATGCAGGTATTTCAGTGTTTTGTTTCTCCCTTCTGACTTTGTCATCTCTCTAAATCTGAGCAAAGTCCCCCAGTTTATTTTAGCTTGCTGGAAGTGGACCATGACAGATTGAGCTTAAAATATATCACCATCTGGTATTTGCTGTTGCGATTATGAGTGAGATTAGCATGTACGTCCACCTCTCGACCTTCGTTCTTAATTGGTTTTCTTCATAAGCTAAATTTAATTTGGGGGATGTGGCAGTTGTGTGTGTCGTTTATTATGTGATTCAAGAACTGAAAAAACAGGTTGTGAAAGGTACCCAACCAACCCCGAACATGTGTCCTGCTGCTGGGGTGTGCCCATGCCTTGCCGTGTTGTGTGCTGTTCCCTCCCCATATCTTTCAGTTCTTGGATTTAACCCACTCCTGAACCTAGTCATCCATTGTGTGTGTGTGTGTGTGTGTGTTTATAAATGACTGTGTGGCATGTCCCACCGCAGCGCCCCCTGCTGTCCCTGGCACGCATCCCCACTACCTCGCTCTTGGCCCGCCAGGTCCCGCACTCTGTGAGATTAAGCAAGACAGATGCACAGTTAGACCGCAGCTCAGGCGTGATATGGAGAGGACGCGGTTGAGGAGCTGCCGGGCTCTGGTTTTGGGGGCAGCAGGCGTGCGAGCCGCAGTTTCGCTGGATCCTGCCCGGCGGCGTGAGGCGCATTCTGCTGGTGAAAATTGGGTTTCACAAAAACTGCAAGCACTTTTCCCGTCTTAGACTGAATGCTCATGGGGATGCGATATCGGTGGGCAGGACTACAAATTTACCATCTGTTATTTGTAGCCGGCTTGTGTTCTTGCTTTTCTATGATGTTAGCCGCATTAAAACCAGCGCGTGTTCTGGAATTATGTCAATAAATGGCACATCAACATACATGGCAGGGAGCCCAAGACCTTGCATTTGATGTCGATTTAGATTCTTTGGTTGCCATGGATGCGTCTTAATATATAATCATGCTAGAACAGAGTAATGGAGATGGTATGCAGCTCTGTTTTTTTGCGAAATCGAGAGTGGCCTTATTTGGCCCTCTGCGAATCCTCCCCAGGTCTGGTGTGTTGTTGTGGCCCCGCTGTCTGCCACGTTCTGCCAGCTGCAGGACAGCTGGGCACCTATGCGTGCATGTGGGCGTTACTGGTGCAGGCCATAAGGGCATCAAACTGAAGGTTTCCTTCCCACATGGTGTCGGCCGCAAAGGGCCTAGATTAACTGTAGTACAATTATTGGCCTTTTAGTAACGGACAGACAAGATCCTATTTTAACGAAAAACCTGCAATTTTAATCTTAATTCATACAACAGGAGCAGGACTGCTACAGTGTTAGCGTCTCTGTGCTAGTGCTGGGAATCAACCACCAAACCAAGAAAGTGAAGCACTGGGGAGCCTTCATTCACATTCCACTTAGTCTCCAACGCACACTGGTTAATGATTTCAGCTGAGTTCGAAGATATAATTTTGTTTATTTATTTCTTTAGTGGACACTTTTTATCGAGGTCAGGGACCTTAACTGACCTTGCGAACAGGACTACAGATCCCGAACCTGCAGAATTACACGCTGCCCCTTTTTTCCTTCCTCTAATTGGGGAATTAGGTGTTTCATCATCCTGTAAGATGAAAGGAGTGCGTTCACCGTGTACTCCCTGGCAGGTCTCTGGTTCAGCCTCTGGGCCCAGTCTCTTTCATGAGAAGAGAAGGCTCTGGCCCATCATTAATTTATAGCAGATCGGCAGCTAACTGAAGTTTTGGGGGGGCGGGGGTGTAGGGTGCACCAGTGGAGCCCCCCGACACGAGCTGTTTTCATCTTGATTTCCCAGCCAACCATATTCAGTGTTCTTCTTACAGTGTTGCGGTGCCTTTCACTAGGAGAGGGTGACACCCAAATACCCAGTTATGCCAATAACCATGGCAACGCCCTTTCCCCTCCTGCCTACCCCCTTCTGCCCCATCTCTCAAACCTCAGCCTAACCTCACCTAAGATCCGGCAAGGTTACTGTTCTCGTGACCCCGCAACTTGAGACTGCATGATTAAGTATTGTTTTTTTTTTTTGTTTTTTTATTTTTTTAAATCTTAACTCGCAATGACTCTTGCCTTTATTTCATTTAACTTTGTTTTTTCTTTTCGATGGAGTTGAGGACCTTTCCCCGCCACTCGAACACGTTGCAGTTTTTGGTACGCACGCCTTCTCGAACTGCAAGACCGCCACGCAGAATCAGCCGCGCCGTCCCGTAGATTTGCATGTCACTTGCTGACCCCTTGTGGACGGGGCTGGTGCTGTCCCTTCCATGCTCTGAGCACATCCACTTCACGTCAGGAGGGGCTGGTTTTACTCTTTAAATTATAATGTTTCGCTCCCTGGATCGGGGTTTGACGCGGCCAGCTGCTCTGCCTTTTCAGCTGCGGGCTTGCTTGGGTGCCCGTTGCGGCTTTGCTCACCGCTGCAGCTCACTCCCCTTTCGCTCCCTTCTGCCCCCCTGTGGCCCGGGTAGGCCAAAGTTCGAGAGCTGGAGGAGAAATGCAGGACCCAGAGTGAGCAGTTCAACCTCCTGTCCAAGGAACTGGAGAAGTTCCGCCTGCAGTCGGGGAAGTTCGACCTGTTCACCTCTGACCCCCTGACCATCTGCGAATCGCCTGGCTCCCCCAACAAGTCCCTCTCTCAGCTGCTTAACGGACTGGCCGCCCCGGTCAGCAAAGGTGCCACTCCCTCCGTTATGCATTTAGATCCATGAGAGGATCTGCTGTTGTACTCTAGGGCTGATATAGCCGCATTGCATTAATGTCTCCACATTATAGGTGCACACAGTGTGCCATTTTAAGCTAAGTCACTTTGACTGTAAGTATATATTATACTGCCTTAAGCTCAAGCTGTCTTTCACATAGAGTGCATTAGTAAGCAGGACGGATTTAGATAAATAAGAGCATAAACCTGATATACTTAACTATAAGGGTGCAGCAATGCATGCTGGAAAATACACCATGAATGATCAGAGCTTATAGAGGGAGATCGATCCACTTCTGCATTCACTATGCATTTCTTTCGACGGCTAACAGTTCTGAGGTACGTTGAGCAGGAGAAAATATGCAGTGATTTTAAACTGTTTATGTCGTCATTTTAGTGGAAGGTCCATTAATCTGGTCCTTTTCCAAACATCGTGCTCTTTTCAGGGGTGACTTTTGCTCTAGATTTTATGTTAAAATGTGAAGATAAGCTGTTTATTCTGAGTAAGGTTCCGTAACTTGACGGTTTTCTTACAGCTTCTTATTCTGCTTGTGTGTATATGTGGATATAACTTGCTATGAAACACTCTGCTCTTATCCTGGCTTTGCTAAGATGTGATGCTCTGCTTCATAAACTGTTAGGGCAGTTTGAATATATATATATATATATATATATATTTAAATAATGTCAGTAATTGTGTAATACTGCTTTTTTAAGTGAATATGTAACCCCATTGCCATATCTGATGCTGTTGTGTTGAGGAGAGTACAATATGCCTCGTATATGCTGTGAAATACACAGAGACTAAGAATGAAATTCTGTGTGCCGGTCTGCAGGCAATGAGAGCCCCACACACAGGACGCTGATTTCAGAGTTCATCCGACCACTCCAGATCTCTGGAGACAAGGCCGAGCTCCTGTCCGTCAAGCCAACGTTCCTCAGCCGGAGTCGGCCCAGCAGCCCCCGACAGGCCGGCCTCACAGAGGTGTGTCTGGTGCCCCCTCCTCCCCCACTCTTGCCATCCCACTGAGGGTCCTGCCGGTACCCGCTGTAAGAACACCAGCCTTGCAACCGAAAAGTTGCAGGTTCTCAAACGGATGCGGCTGTTATCCCATTTAGGGGAGGTGCTTTGTTCCTGAAGTACAGCTTAAAAGTACTTCACATCTAGGGGCGTGAATAAGTAATGACAGAATTGTGGGGACAATATCGCAATTTCATAGCTTAAGGCGACAGGATACTTAGCAGTTTGGGATGTGGACTCGCTGAGGGTTGTTGGTTGGTGTTCTGCTGTATCATTAAGGAATGTACTTAACTTGCATCCATTTATCCATCCATCTGGTGCTTAATCTAATGTCTCCAGTATGTAACACCTGCAGTGAGTCAAGTCTTCATTCAGTCAAGCAGTGTGGCCACGCCCCCCATCTGAGTTTTAGCACACCTGTGACCCATGACCTCATTACTGGTTAAATATATCAGGATCTTGTTTGCAGTCACTGTCTGAAAGGTATTATGTGTTTCCCCCCACCATACTGAGCGTTTCATTCCCGGATCGCCTGTGTGAAACTTCCTCTTCTGTGGGTTTTCTTGCTTTCTTCTTGTGTTTCGGCTTTTGGTGATTTATTTTTTCCGTGTTGATTCTGCTTTTTGTTTATATATTTTTTTAATCTTCTACCTGTGTTGCTGGCGGCAGATTTCAGTTTACAATTTGGATTTGGTTTGTCCCGCGTCTGCCCTGCGAAATTGTGTTTGGACTACAATTTATCGGACTGAGTTTTGGTAATAAAACCTAGGATTCTGCAACTGGATCCTCTGTCATCTATAGACCAGCTGTACAGATGAGAATAGTCATCCAAACAGCTGAATAATGAATATTAATGAATAATGACTTGTACGATTCATACTGTAAAAACTAGAATGGTGTGTGTGGCGTGTATTTTAAGTACTTATTTCGGCATTATCAGTTAGCCAGGGAATACGGAGGGAGACCCTCTTCATGCTGTTCGTGCTGTTATCTGATTAAAACTGAAGTCTAGTAATGTACAGAGAATTGCTGTATCTGTGAATACACACAACGAGACTCAGAGCACAGTGAGTCAGTCATAAAACCTTGCGTTTCTGGGGTGTCAGACGAGAAATCTGTCACTGGTCCCAATCAGCTGTTCCAGTCATTTGGCGCTTTCATTGAAAGCTTGTAGTAAATCCAGCTTTAGTGTGACTCTCCCCTCTCCCATGTTAGTTCATTGTGGTGGACTGTGATGTGTTGCCTCACTGGGTCCCTCTAGAGAGCTCACAGGTAATTACACTTTTCTTATGTGTAAGAAAACGTGAAGCTTTATTAATAAAGCGAATCTGCGATGGAGAATCATGAGTCAGAAATAGGACCATCCACCCCTGGTCATCAAAGCCCGCTTGGTGTTGGGGCTTTATCTACATTTTGGCTTTTGTATCTGGATGGTCTAGCAAATGTGGCTTGCAGTTGCGGTTTTCCGTATCTTTCTTAATACTGTGAATGGATTGCTAGTATCATACTAGAGGTACTGAATACTGACAGCTTACTGTTTAGAGAGAACAGAGTTTTATAGGGGCGGCCCCATCATGGGGGAACATTCTACAGACCACACTTTGAGGGATTTTTGCTGGTGTTCTGGGTAAAAATGGTACCTTCTGAAATGATATACTGAGAACTGATGGGAAAACTAAAAAAACACTCCTGTGTTTTTTCTGTGTGTGGCCAGTGACACTAATTAAAAATTAAAGCTCTTTTGGTCATCATTCCAATCACCCTGCTAGATAATACAGTGGTCACTGGCTGGCGTATAGCAAAGGGCTGCGTTACATCACCGTTCCTTTCGGACTATTCAGTACGAAAATAATTGAATTATTGGATTGCATACAGTGCTTCTGGCCTTTGGCAATGTGGATTGGCCACCTATCTTATCCCCCACCTGTATTTCAGTCACTGTTCACAGTGATATTGTATGCTAAGGAATTCCCTGCAACACGTGTTCCACATATTGATTTGGTGTGGTTTTATGCAGCCGCTTTACTGCAAAGCTGACGCAGCTAGTGCAGTCGGTGTGCGGACGTCAGTGAATCTCTAATCTTCTGCGGCCTCGCTCGGATTCCATTGTGGCCCTCAGCTGACGGTTGATGGTTTTTACTGCTCGTTCATATCCTGAGAACAGCCCTCCCATGGTTAGCCCAGTAACATCTGTTTCTTCTTCACTTGATGAAATATTTTATGCTTCAGATTCCAGTTTTTTATGCAGTTGATTTTTCTTAAGCTGTACTTAAGTTGGGCTAAATTTAGCTAGAGTGACTGAAAGAAAAATCTGTTTTATTTCAGAGTTAAGATGTTAATATATCTGTTTTTTTTCCCCAGATGGACAGTGAACTGAGTCCTACCACCAGGCCCAAGGCACGGTACACGGGCAAGATCCGCCTCTGCATAGCTCGGTATAGGTGAGTGGGATGTGAGTCTGTGACAGAACAGTTCGGGGTGCTCACTTATCAACAGAGCAATGCTGTGAGGACTCTCCGCCCCCACACTGCAGTCACGGCTCTCAAGAACTCAGACATGCTCACGCCCCCTGCGTCTGTCCACCTGCTAATACCCAGCATGCATTTCCCATATGCATCAGTAGCCTTACTGGTTCGTGCACATTGCCCTTATATGCAGGGATGGACATAACTGGTACGCATGTACGCATTTCACCTTTAAAAACGATACACGCAATAATCGATTGTTAGTAAAAGCGCAAATGTGTACTTATGTGCATTTGCGCTGCTTTGACAAGAAAATACCTTGCATTTTAACTTGTATACCGCAAATGAAGTAGAATTTGCATATAAAGATTAAAATGCATTATTTTTTGTTTTCATATCAGCGCAAATGCACATAAAATTATGCATTTACATTGGTACCACAATTGACTGTCGCACATATCGTTTATGAAGGTGAACGTGTACTTGCATACCAGTCATGTCCATCCCTGCTATTATGGCTTTTTGGTAACTAGGGTTCTGGAACACAAAGAGAGAAACCTGCTTTTACAAAGCTGCAGTGAATGTTGCTTATTTGGGGTAACATGACATTTAATGTCAGTTGCACCGAATCATTGGATATTACAACTAACTGTAATTCATGCAGCTCTAGTGCTATGTAACGTGTAGCATTTGAATGTGTTTTTTTTTTACATCCCGCATGTCAGTGAAGTGTTAACGCTTCTGCAAATAACACTGTGGTGTGTCTGCGGCTCATCACAGGCTCTGCACCTCCTCTCCTCTCCTCCACACACACACACACACACACACACACACACATTTGTAATTATACCTTTGTGTGGACAACTCTAATCACAACATGACAACCTTAACCTCTACCCATCCCTAACCTTAACCAAAAATAACCAAACAACATACAAATAAACCTGACCACACGAACACGCAAAACTTTTCAAGCTTAAAATGATGCAATGTTTTTCTTTCTTACTTACCCCATACATAAATTTGCTTCAATAATATTTCAATTTGTTTGACACTGAAGGCAACCATAATTCTTATCCATGAAACAATCCGGTTCACCTACGTAGTCCACCTACCTTAGCCTGTTGCCATGAAATTTATTTGATAAAACTGTATTTGGATAATATATACAAATATTTTCCGGGTGCAGAGAATATATTGGGGACACAAAATAGTTTAGTGACTTGGATTGGACATAGTC
Organism: Isichthys henryi; assembly: GCA_026776945.1. Classification (NCBI taxonomy): domain Eukaryota; kingdom Metazoa; phylum Chordata; class Actinopteri; order Osteoglossiformes; family Mormyridae; genus Isichthys; species Isichthys henryi. Next base: position 8,502,377 of record JAODJX010000042.1, read on the forward strand.
ACAGACCTTATTTTATTCTGCATATTATCTGCTCTTTGCGAAAAAATCAAGCTGGCCTATGTGTTTTGTTGCTAGGCTGCATTGCATATTTTGCGTAGTGTAATAAGGGTATTTTTCTTCGATAAGTTATAACCCTTATGATGGACCGAATGAAAATCCCGAAGCAGAGCTCCCTCTTGTGGCGGGGAAGTACCTCTACGTCTACGGGACAATGGATGAAGATGGGTTCTATGAAGGTGTGTCCCTGTACACCTACATTTCTTTTAGTGAATCAGCACTGAACCCTCTCAGCTGTGGTTGTAAACATATAAACCTTTCTTGCTTTTTACAGAAAGCAACAATTACCCTTTTCTTGTAGCCACTTTTAAAATGTGCATACTACTTATCAGTTTGATTCATAATGTCTGCACTAGGGAAACACCAATAGCTTGATATGTAATTAATGTTACGGGCAACAACTGTAAATGCTGAATTGTCAGGAATGGCAAGTGAATCATATCATTGTCTCAAAGTTTGTTTCCACTGGTCCTCAGACTTTTTCCACCTGTCCCTCACAGGGGAGCTGTTGGACGGCCAGAGAGGCCTCGTTCCCTCCAACTTCGTGGACTTCGTCCAGGATGAGGAAATGCCTCCAGTCCAGCCAGGGGACGGTAGTAAGGAGGTGGGCTACCTCAGCCATGGCAGCGTGGGGCTGCCAGGCCTGGGCGGCCTGCTGCAGGACACCAAGCTGGACGGCCCCGGACTGGGCCTCGGCGTGGGAATGAGCCTAGCGGACCTGCCGGGCACCTGCAGCAATGGGATGGGGACCCTAGATGTTAGCATCGATGAGATCGGCGAAGACATTGTGCCTTACCCCCGCAGGATCACGCTAATCAAACAGCTAGCCAAGAGCGTGATCGTGGCCTGGGAGCCGCCGCTTGTGGCCCCAGGCTGGGGCAACATCAGCGCCTACAACGTGTTGGTGGATAAAGAAGTGCGGGCCACGGTGCCTTTCGGCGCTCGGACCAAGTCGCTCATCGAGAAGCTGAACCTGGCCACCTGCACGTACCGCGTGTCCGTGCAGTGTGTCACAGAGCGCGGCCCCTCTGACGAGATGCGCTGCACGCTGCTGGTGGGGAAGGACGTGGTGGTGGCACCGTACTGCCTGCGCATGGACAACATCACACAGGTGTCTGCCGAGCTCTCCTGGATGCCTAGCAACAGCAACTACGGTCACACCATCTTCCTCAATGACGCCGAGTATGACGTCGTCAAGGCTTCTAACTACAGGTACCAGTTCTTCAACCTGAAGTCCATGATGGTCTACAGGGTCCGGCTGGTGGCCCAGCCCCACCAGATGCCCTGGCAGCTCCCCCTGGAGCAGAGGGAGAAGAAGGAAAGCTCCGTTGAGTTTTGTACCCAGCCTGCAGGTAAGCGGCCCTGCACGGTGTTTCTCCTGGCTCCTCCTCCTGCGTCTCACACTCGTCATTTGCTGTTTCACTTCTGGCTCCTCCTACTAGATGATCACACTGGTCCATCACAGGCATCCGCTGCTCTCATTTGCTATGTCAGCCTATCATTTGGCTCCTCCCCTCTTGTTTCCTTATAGATCCTCCCCCAGGCTGTCTGTCATTCTTGTTCTTTTCTCTCATTTGCTGCGTCTATCCTGGATCACTTCACTTACAAATATTTTGCGTGATAAAAATTGGGGAACCTCCATTACATCATGAACTTTGCTGCCCTCTTATGCATCTAATATGGCACAGCAGGTACACGTTTAAAAATGAGACTGATCTAGACTCAGCCATCCACTTTGAATGGCTAGCCGTCAAATTCTAGATTTGCAAAGTGCAAAGAGAATTGCTCCTTTAGTTTCTGGCAAACTCACTCTGCTTGTTTATCTCTTTGCTTAAGATGTGTACCTTTTTTAGTTCAAAGATGCTAACTAGCTAATGAATAATGTTGCAAGATTTATCTTTCAAGAGACTGCCATCGTTAAACCTGCATTAAATTAGCAGACAAGGCAATGTCCCAGCATTTTTCTTTAAATACCCGGATTGTTGCTTTCAGCAGGGATTGGGGATTAATGGTACCCTTCCTCAAAGAAGAGAGAGATCAGCATAGTTCCTAGCTGTGGATATTGAGTCCAGTGCAGTCCCCAGCTTTTACGACGACTTCTTCCTCAGTGACTCTGCAGCAGAGCTTGCCATTTAGTTACCTTGAAAAATGGTGATCATTCTCACAGTCCACATGGGCCAGACCTGAACTCATTTGACCTGAACTTCGCTTATTGTGTAACTCCATCTGGCTCTGACATGAGCACATTTAAACTGTCCGGTAAAGGATTTGCTTTAGAGCACCTCCACATGTGTTACCTGATCCGGGCAGAAACCTCCGTGCCCCGCCTCCATTTTCAATGCATACTTTGGGTTCACATCCTTGTTACTTTTCAGTTAAAAAAAAAAAAAAACACTAAGACACACAAATACATGCGCACACAAGCAGATGAGTGTGCTGACAGATGGCAAGTATTGTCCAAGATGAAAAGAAAACGGATTGAACGTGGGAAAGAGAAACACCAGGTGTGTGCGAGTTGTGTCTTCCTCACCGGGATTCCTGTCCCGGGAGACTCCCACTATTCTGCGAATAAAGAGGAGATGTTCTCGTCGCTGTACGGTGCCACATTCCGCATATCTCCTGCATGGACTGTGGCTGAACTCTCCTTTATTCACTCTTCAAACTGCACGGCTGTGCTGCAGCATTCTTTTCCCACTTCTCATAGTTTTGCTGACTGAGCCAGACTGGTTGAACTTTGTAGCAACTCTCTTTTGTTCTGTTTTTATCTGAGAAACAGTGTCTATGTTCACCAAATTTAACTACTCTGCAATTTTACACTAATCTCTCCTCATAGCAAGTTTCTGTAAAAGCTGACACATCCTCTACCTCAACAATTCCTGTACAGCATTACCCAGAAGCAGTGTCTTAGAAACACATACCTTCTGAATTCTGAGTACTTTGTAACTGCAATAAATTGACTGCCTTGTACTCCTGTCATCCAGGGACAGAATCATCGCAGCATTAACTGGATAATGCAAATGGTGGGATTTGGTTGCTCGGCAGATAACCTACGTAAACATTTTTACACTTCAACCATTTATGCGCCTGAATATTCCCACCAAAGCATTTCATGAGAAGCGTCTTATTTGGGAGTTCCACACCAGCAGCCCCTCCCTTAATTCAAACCTTTTTGTCACAAATACAGATCCTTAACCACCAAACAGCCGCGAAAATCTAACAGAATCACGTGACCTAACAAGCATCTTGGTTTTCAAACCTGAAGAAGAAATGCTTTTCAGCGTTGTATCTCATATGGAGCGCTCAGTGAGCCATGCTGGTTTTGGGGGGGGGGGGGGATCTATGCGGATGAGCCTACTACTATCACACTGCGTATTATCATTGCGCATGATCCGGTAATGTTCTCTACACGTGCTTTTTCCGAAGTTGTGTGTTTCTGAATAGAACTAGTCACTTCTTCTTTATAACCTCTGATTTCATAATCCCCAGGTCATGAATATACCTCAGCGACACTCCGTCAGCGCCTCTCTGGGGACTCTGCAATGCCCCAAAGCGCTGCGCACGGAGGAAGTTTAAAAGACACTTCAAAGCGACTTTTTATGGATTACTCTGCGATTCGAGTTAATGCAAGATAGGGGGCTGTATCACAAAGCTCGATTTTTGAGCTAGCAAGAACTTGTTAAAGGTAGCCCAGGATAAATTACGTCCATCGGGGTACCTTAAGTTCGACAAGCTACCCAACTAAACACATCTCTCTTCGAGATACAGACCCCTGGTCTTGCTTAGCCGCAAACAACCTCTCATTTATTGTTTTACGAATGCTGAAGTGCGTAGCTTTGCAATAACTCGAAGGAATAAAAATCCACGCTTGTAATTGGGCGTACCGGGGGGATGAACGTCGAAAAATCCGATTCCAGCTGAGTGAGTCTCAGCGAGGCACCGCCTTTTCTCCGCCTCCTAGAAGGCGCGCGCAGGCTGCATGGAGCAGCTGCAGATCGGGCGGACACGCGCGGCTGCGCACAGCTGCTCCGGTTTGCTTCCAAGCAGCCCCCCCCCCTCCCCCAGCTCGCCCGCCTTGCAGCGGGTAATACGCAACGACTTGAAATAATTTGTCACAGTATTACAGATATAACAGCAATTAATGATAAACGGTTAAGCATGAAAAAGAGATTCCCACAGCTGGGGGGACATGAAAAGACGGTTTCCCCGGATGATAAATTTGCGTGGTTGTAGCGAGCAGTGTGGTGGGGGTCCTGGACGTCCCCTGTCAGACTGGATGAGGAGAGATATACTTGTTTCAGAGAATCAGGTCCCTGGGTATACCCATGGGCACAGTGCTATTAGGGGGTTAGGGTTGGAGGGCTGCATAAATCCTGTGGGGGCTGGGAGCTTTGACTGTAGTGCTGTGCGTGGGCGGAGTACTTGTACCAGCATTCTGCAGTGCTGCTGGGCAGGCACGCTCACAGAAACGCCCCCCGTCATGCTAAAAGTGAACTCCATCCCCAGTGTGTATTGAACAGAAGGGCTTCTTATATATATAATTTCCTTATACAGTCCTTATACCTCGTTACTACGTACAAGACGGGATATCAAAAACATGTACGTTATAAGCATAGAACGTTGTAACCACTTAGTGCA
>JAODJX010000042.1:8511225-8537273 GCA_026776945.1 Isichthys henryi
ACGCATCTGGTGCTGTGTTATGAGGGTTTTGGTTTTGGAACACAGCTAAGGTGGTGGCCAGTGCGGCAGACCAAGCTGCCCACCACCCCCCCCTCCCCCCCCCCTTCACCCACCGGCCAGGTGGAGAAAGGGAACATTTTCAGTGAGAGGACTGGTGCCGTCCACCCGCTGAACTCTGACGAAGAGGAGGATGGCTACGAGGTACTTCGAACCAGGAGGCGAGGGGCGTCGGTCGACGACTTCCTGCGGGGCTCAGAGCTGGGTCGACAGGTAACCCGCGGCATTCATATACTGTGAGAATCTCTGACGGGCAAGAACGTCCACCAGGGGGCAAGCTGTCTATTTCGGCATTGTTTTATAATGGCTGAGTTATTTATTTAACGATAAAATATTAAATACGCATCCACGTGGGCACACACACATTTGTGTATACATATATATACACACACATACAGCTGTGGAAAAAATTAAGAGACCACTCTATATTTTTAAACAAATCTGCATTTTAAAATCCTGGTTCTGCTGGCAGAAGCTACACTGAGCAGCAGGTTGCTTCCAGGTTCGAAATTGCTAAGACAGCAGAATAAGGTGATTCGGGAGACACTGGGAATGACCACAAAGCAGCCCGGGTGAAGGGCGGAAATTACTTTCTAATGCAAGAGATGGCCATTAACTTATCTAACAATTTCTCATGAATCATAGGATGACATCAAGTGACCTTCAAAAGGAATGGGAAACATTAAGTGCAGGTGTGAAGTGCACTGCTAGGAAAGTTTGTATCAGACTCCTAGGAGTAGGACTGAAGTCCCATAAAGCATGGAAGAAGCCCTTCATTAATGAGAAACAGAGAAGAACCAGGCTGCAGTTTGCAAAAAAACGAAATGTTTCATTCACAGATGCAAACCCATGAATTGAGAAATGAGTGAATTAGAAAATTGTGCTGTGGTCTCGTAATATTTTTCAAGGCTGTATATATACATGATTTTTACGTTCTAATAGTTCTGGATTTTTTGCCAGTATGCATTTTACCCAAAGAGCTATTTCAGAAATGTGGGTTGCAGTAGGTAACGTGTGGCTATAAACTGAACGCTCATGTTCTCTTGCTTTTACTATGTTTACTGACAAGGTAGACATATAAAAAATTATGTGGCACTCCGCCTAGTATCATGTTAGCTGAACTGCACCTTTTGTGTGACAAGCACTGCAGGCAAAGGCAGTGAGTAACAATGTTACGGATGGTCAGATAGAGCCAGGCAGTTAAGGGCATCAGGGTACTTGCACTCTTGGTACTTAAATTGTATTATCACAGTAAATTGTGCAACTCCTAAAATCGGTAAAACTTAAAATGTGAAAATACTGGCAACACTGTACAACCAGATTTAAGTGCAGATTTAGCACTAAAAAGCAAGGTGCAGTACAGTACACTATATGTCTAATAAACTATTCAATAAACAGTAAAAGCAGTTATTGTGCAGTGCATTTATTAAGGAATATGAGCAGGATGGAAAATTTTTTAATCCTAAATGCAATCTGCTATCGGGCTCCAGAATGAATGAAAAAACTGAAGAAACAAATAATTGTACCATCATACACATGTGGGTCTCGGTGGGATGTTTTGGATGAGGGGCTGGGCTCCCTAAATGGGGAGGGGGGTACCGTGCCTTTAGCAGCGGTGGGGGCCTGAGCATCCGTGCCTCCGTGCAGCCGCAGCTGTACAGCCACAGTGAGGAGTACCAGACAGAGAGCAGCCGAGGGTCAGACCTGTCCGACATCATGGAGGAGGATGAGGAGGAGCTGTATTCCGAGATGCAGCTGGAGGAAGGGCGGCGACGCAGCATCAACTCTCACAACACGCTCAAGGTACGGCAGGACGGCCCCACCCCTGCCCCGCCCCCCGGGGACAATTAGGCAAACGGGCAGCCCCCATGCACTCCCGCTCAGTAGGCGGGCGGCCTGCAGCCCCTCATGCCTTGCTGAACGTGCCTGCGTTGTTCACTAACACGGCGACGGCGTGGAGCTCCGCTTGGCCATCCAAAAGCCTAACACATCCCCATAGCGCCACCCTGTGGACAGACACACACATATAAACATACACACCTGCTCGCGCACGCCACTGTGAGAATGCTGCTGAGGGTCCCAGTCATCGGGCCACAGGTCACGCATGATGTAGAGTCATGTTATCCCCCCCCCCCCTCCAAGCCAACACACAATCTACTTCACTGTTCAGACCAGTGATACCGGATTCCTAAATGTCAGATGTTTGACTCCCCTTGGAGAAATCAGCGAGGTCACACGAGGAATGCGTTGCACTTAACGGCCACAGAGCGAACAGTGTAATCAGTCAGGATGCTTTATGGCATTATGAGTAATTTCGGGAATCTCATTTAAGTGTCACTGCTTAAATGAAATGATTATTCACATTTTCGTTCGTTATTGTCTCATGTTTTTTTTTTCTTTTCCCACATTTGTGTTTTGGTTGTTTTCTAGTCTAACATTTATTTAATGTTGTGCGGCTTGTGTTGAGTGATCATACAGTAATACTGCAGAAAGTTATTTCATGGTCATCAACTAATCTCGTGTCAAGTGCTACACCAATTAAACTAAAGGTGCGAAATAAATCTGAACCGTAAACCTCATTCAAATTTTATAGGTTCAGTTAATGTAAAGATGTACAGTTGAATAAACTTGAAATACATGGCGAAATGCCAAAGAGAGTGCTATAATTATTTGTCAAAAAGTTTCAATAACTAGTACATCCACACCTTGGAAACAAGTAAGGCATTGTGACAAATGTTTCCATAGAAACATGGATATTATGGTTTGAGACTGAGCAATTTTGGATGCGCACCAGTTTCTCCTTCCATTTTTTTTTATTATGATGTACAATTGAGAAATTATCATAAAACCTAAAATCTTCATAAAGTTTAACAGCGTAACTGTTATAAAGTGTTAATGAGGTGTTTTTCTTGGCAGAGGGATATTAAGTTATTTAAAAACAACTACAGATGTGTGTTTATGTGAATTTGTGTGTGAATATTGACAGTAGCACACGTAAATCACTCAGAAATGGTGAAATCTTGTAGAATATCATTGCCATGACTGGCCGCTGTCTTTACTCATTGCAGTGGCCACTGTTATCAGGTAAATGAGCCAGTGTGGGTGATCAGGGTATTTCTCTTTTTCTGCAGTGATTTCCTGAATAATGAGTGTTACGCCATGAATCGGTATGAATTCTGGCAGTGTCGTGGTAGTGTTACTGTTTTTAGGACCTTCCGTCTTGTTTTTCCTAGGTTTTTTTCAAAGGCTTTGCTGTCAAGCCGTTACCTGAATGTAACAACCATGCAGGGGGTCACAGTTGACAGCAGAACTGGGTAATTCCAACAAGTTTGGGATGAGCATCGCAGCTAGCTAAGCCCACTTGGGACCCCCCAAATATTCTTACATTCCTTTATGAGATTTTCTTGCACAGTTTTTTTTTACACAGTTCGTTCTCTGGTGTCAAAGTTACAGAATTTTGAAGTAGAAATTTAATTAGAAATCTTCTTTATATGATATGTCTGATAAATAAATTGCATAAAATGAAAATGCCACAAATTACACCGATAATGATCAGTTAAAATGATAAAACAGGACTGTAATACCTATTAATAAAAGTGTATGTATTCTGTGATGCACTAATATTTGTTGAAAGGTTTTCTTTTATTATGAAACCGCTTAATCTGACTTGTGGAGTGATATGTACTGTAGGTAATCCTTAGCACGTGTAGTAGCTGATATAGATGTGAGAGACAACATTACTAAGTACAAAGGACCATAGTTTCGGCTGCGGAGTGGCGTATTTTGAAAACGTCATCATTAAAAACATAAATTAAAACACCTTTATGTTTTCTACTTTTCTATTATTGGAATCATGTCTACGCACTCAGTTTTCTGTTCGTTTTTTCCCTGTCTCAATGTACATCGCTGTACATCCATCACTGTTTGATACTCTCACCACGCTTGGAAACCACACATGGTTTGCAGACTGTGTTTGCAAGTGGTTCTTGGAGTGACAGACAGTAGCAGAAAGTCCATGGGTGCAGGTGTAGAAGGTCTCGATGTTTCAGATCAGTTCTTAATTGCACGGTTTCTGTGAGATTGAGACTTTTCTGTCGATGGATTTAAAGGGATGATTATTTGTGTAAAAATGAACACAGGAGTCTACACCAGTAAAAACAGTAAGTTGATAGTATAGCTCATGTTGTTATTAGTTTAGATTAAGAACCCAGCCCCTGGCACCTCCACAAATTTCAGCGTCAACTGGATCTAGTACGGAATCCTTCCCTGCAGGCTTGTACAATGGGAATAATGTTAAAAAATTAGTGAATAAGGGAAATTACAGTAAATAGCCACGAAATGTCAGATTTTCTAACTACATTCTGGAGGACACAGGTAGCTTTGAAACTGTTAGAACAGAATATGAGGTTTATTTGTTTGTTTTCTGTTTGTTTTGGTTTTTTTTAAAGAAGTGCTTTGCTATCTTTTGCCCCATGTGGTGGGATTCAGTCGCTCAGAATGTGCTTGTTATGCCTTATCACTCTCACTCTCGTTCATTTAACCGCCTCTGTCAGGCTTTCCACTACGTTCATGTGTCCATTCGTTTCTCTGAGGACTGGTTCTCTGGCAGATTTCTCTGCTGACTCACCAGAGACCCTTTGACTGATCTGAATCTGTCCCAGCATCCGAAATCCTCTCCGAAACACATCTATTGTGTGTTATCATTTCTGTTTGTTTTCCTTTTTTTTTCCCTCCCACAGATTCCCGTTGGAAGCATGCCATTTCCTTCATGGAATGAGTCTGCATGCATTATGTTTCACCATTGCCTCGAATTACTAATTCTGTCTTTATTTTGTCTCTTTTCCCATTTTATTTTCTATTCACACACTGTGTTGTGTCCCGCCTGTTCTAACACCTTCAAAACAAAACAAAAAAAAAACAAACCAAAATTGAAACCTTAAAAAAAAAAAATGCTGAATTATCTTTTAAAAAATGCAAAACTAACCAAATCACGGCAACCACGCGACCAAAATGGCTGAAGGCCTATTATAGGCGTCAGGACCTAGCGGACGAGCGGGACTGCTGGGACTTGCAGCGTGAAGTCGTGCGGAGGCGCTCCCTTCGTAGCAAGCGACTGCACAGCATCCCAGAGGTGGCTGAGGAGGAGCCCGACTGTGGGGAGGCTCCAGGCCCGGGGCAGCGGCTGCACTTTGAGGAGGCCCGTCGCTGGGCCTGCCCCCAAGACCCGCGCCCATACCGCCGCCTGTCCCCCAGCAAGGGCGTTCGCAGACTACCGCGGCAGCGCTCCTCGCCCCGCTTTTCCGACAGTGGCCGGCAGGTGACCAAGAGCCCGGACAGCGGCCTGGACTGCGGCAGCGAGGAGGAGGGCTCCCTGGGCCGCCGCTACGGCTGGCCGCCCGGCCGCGAGCCCCGTCCCGCGGGCCTTACCCCTGGCATCGGAGGGCGTAAGAGGACGCTGACCCGACAGTGCAGCGTGGAGGAGGACTACATCGACGTCCCAGCAATGGGCGCCAAGACAGTGCACGTGGCGCACCTGCGGAGCCAGGAGCTGCGGTGCAGGCCGGGACGGGAGGCGGCGCGTGGGCGGCTGACCGGAGAGGTGGCTCTGAGTGAGGGCCGGTTGAATGAGCTCAGCAGAACCTATCACAGGGACTATAGGGCACACTCAGTGACAAAACTCAGCTGGAGCCCGGAGGAGCCACTGGTGTGTGCGGCCTAATCATACCCCTGCTTTACACTGCATCGCCAATCAGTAAAATCACCCCTTTCCCCTCCTTTTGGGTCTTTTTATGGGTTACTCTTTTTTTTCCATAGATTTTTTTGTTTTTGATTTTGATTTTTGTATCGCTGTGCATTGATTCATTGTGCCAAATAATACCAGCTGCATCAAGTAGATCTTTGTTTCACGCTTGTTTGCTCTTAGACAATGCTCCTGTTTTTTCGTTTTGTTTTGTTTGACTACCTAAAGGCCATTTCAGAATGGGTTTGTTTCTTGTTTCTGTGGGGAGAAAAAAAACATGTACAGAAGAGTGGTTCAACCATAATAGTTTCCGCCACCCCTTTGACTTCACCCTTGCCCCTCTCATTACCAAACTGGACCGCAGCAATACCCAGCTCCCCCCCCCCCCCCTCCGCCACGCCCGTGTCTGGTGTTCCTCTCTATCCTTATGATTGACAAGTCCTTCTTCACCTCTGCACCCAATCAGCTCTTCACGTGATTTGACATCTCTCTTTTTAAAAGGTGGGGAAATATATATATATATATATATATATATAGCAAATATAGTTTACACACATAGTTTCGAATTGGTTCCTTTTTTAATCAAACTTCTTTACTATATAAAACCAGCTCTGCCGCAAGTAACACCTACGTGCACTTGTTGCCCTTTGACCCCTACGTGTGTCTGCCCAGCACCTGTATTCCTGTGTGCCTTGTGGCTAAAACCTTTTTGTTCACCGCCTTCCTGCTTGGTATACCTAAAAACCGCCTGGTATACCTGCCTGGTATACCTAAAGACCGCCTGGTATACCTGTCTGGTATACCTAAAGACTGCCTGGTATACCTGCCTGGTATACCTAAAGACCGCCTGGTATACCTGCCTGGTATACCTAAAGACCGCCTGGTACACCTGCCTGGTATACGTAAAAACTGCCTGGTATACCTAAGAACTGTCACTTATCCTGCCTTTTCTGTGATTATAAATGTTATTCGTCGCTTGTTTATTCTCTGCCTTCAGACATTGTGGGTGGCTTCACTTTTCCTTAGGTTTTGTGTGTTTTATTTTTATTTATTTATTTATTTTTTTGCAGTTCACTTTTTCTCCTGCCTTTAAATGTTATACGCGACTGGCGTCGCTTAGATTCAAATAAATAGCTTTTTGTCTGAGCACATCATCAATCATCCTCGCCACGACACACCCAGACATATCACGGTGGACATCGATCACTCTTCCTGGCCAGCGACCAGCCCTTCCCTTTAGCCTTGGCCCCTGGTGTGAGGGTGACCCTCTTCCCTTTAGCCTAGGCCCCTGGTGTGAGGGTGACCCTCTTCCCTTTAGTCTTGGCCCCTGGTTTGAGGGTGACCCTCTTCCCTTTAGTCTTGGCCCCTGGTTTGAGGATGCCACTCTTCCCTGTTTTGCCTTTCCCGTTCCAGGTCGAAGCCATTATGGTTGTCTCCAATCACTCCTCAAAGCACCTATCATGCAGTTACTTTATTTGTTTAGTTGTTTTTTCCTTTTTTTGTTTTGCCCATCAGCCAACAAACACATACAGAACAAAAAACAATAACAATGGTCTTTAGCATTTGATTCAGCCAAATCTTGATTCTTGTTGTTTGGGGGCTTTGATTTGTTTGGCCCAAGTTGATTTTTTTCTTTGGTTCTTGTTTTGTCATTTTAGCTCCTTGAAGACTGATTTTTTTTGTGATGGGGGGACAGATTATAGTTTCTTCTTGTCCCTTCCTTGATAGGTAGTTTTTCTTGTTGCGTGTAGACGGCTGGCCTTAATGTCTTTGTGTCTCTCCTTTTAAGATTTTAGGTAACACCCATACAGCGAGCAGCACCACTGACCGGCTGGAGCACTCAGGGCGGAGACTGGCCCACAGCAGCGCCCCCCCCCATCGCCGCTCCATGATGGTTCCCTCCATTGGTTAGTGCGGTCTCCATGTGAGGGACATACTGACCCGATGCCACCGTCCCGTCCCGGATCACCGACAGTTTTGTCTGTTTTTGTTATGTTCGTTTGATCCCATGTGTTTCTTACTCACGTGAGCTCTGCATCTCGTCATGGAAACATGACTAAAATCACCATAGACACCTGTGGTTCCAACTCATGCACATGAACATACAGTGTTCTGTTCTTACAAATATATCTCAACATGCGATGGCATTTTGGGTGCCCGGCTCATAAAGAATGCTCATTGACGGCTGGTAAGGTAATACACAAAAAAATGGCCCTCATTGGATAACATGCTTTCTTTCAGCCAATTAAAAGCTAGACCATTTTCAGCTGAGTTTCCTCTAACTTTGATGAAAGCTTGGAGGACCAGTGTAGTTGTCTGCTTCTGTGTGTTCCAACAAGACTGCAGGCATTGCTGTTTTACAATGGAGCAACCCTGAACTCGGCCTTGCATCTCAAAAGGCCCTGACATTCCCACCACCCTCTTACCTAACCTCCTTGATCCCCCCCCCCCCCCACCCCCCCAAACTCTGCTCTCACCTGGAGGAAGCAATGGGGAGCCTTGAGGGTAAGGCAGGCCCAAGTGATGAGTGTTTGAAGTGGTATTGGGGGTGTGGGTTGGGTTGCGGTGAGGGTGGGGGGGTGGACAGGGTTTGGAGATGTAATGTTCTCATTGGTGTCTTCTGTAGAGATCACCATGGAGAGTAACAGTGAGGGGAGTCAGGGACACCTCTCACCTGACAAGGAGGATGTTAACTATGGCAGTGTAGCTGGCCGCAGGAAATGGTCCTTACAGCGAAGTGTGACCTCAGAACATCAATATGGTATGTGGGGTGGCTTCTTTTAACCAAACAAAGACATATAATAATGCATACAAAAGACTTGTGCTTTGTAACAAAGCTGCTTCAGAACGTATTTGAGAGCAGCTTCTAATCCGAAATATTCTTGGGTGGGGTGCTAGACTAAACCCCCCCCCCCACCTCATGTTGCACGTCTTTTAGTGTGAATACATTGGGTGCTGGGAAGTGTGTATGTGGTGTGTGTGTGTGTGGGTGTGGGGGGGGGGGGGGGGGGGGACCTGAAAGGCAGGGAATCCAAGATGGCTGCTTACTGTAGCTAGCTGCAAAATGTGTGTTCCCATGTATTTTCCAGTCCAAAGTTGGACTCCCGTCAGAAACCCCTTTGTACCCTCCCTCCCTGCCTCCTGTAAACTTCTGTATATCGCCTTGTCTGACACTGTTTATTTTGCATGACTGGTTGCTTACTGTAAGGAGAATTGCAACATTGCAATGCTGAATATCAAAAAAATGGTCTTCATTCCCCGTGGTGCTGTTCTCTGTCATGTGAAGAGCATGAAACCAAAATAAGCTCTTTGGGTAAAATGAAGGCGTCCTCTCACCCCCACAGGTCCTACACGCAATCTAAATTTTGTTCTCGTTTAACACTTTATTAACTTATCTGACTAACAAAACGATCAGTAAAAATGATGGATTTTTTTAACGGTACTTTAACATTGTATTATTCCGAGTGTTACCTTCTTATTAAGGCCTCGCTGGAGTACAGCTCTCTCTCGCTCTGCATAGGTAATGATTTATAACAGTGACTGTTTATATTTTCCAAAGTCCTGATGGCAAAATTGCTGAATAGAAAAAAAAAAACTCAGGATTAACGTCCTCTGTTTAAAAACAAAAAATGGGGGAGCTGGGTAAACTGTTTTGAATAAAACTACCTTATAAGTGACTGATATGATGATAAGTTGATGATTTGCCCACACAGCCCTGTGGACGCACTGTAAATGGTGCCTTTCGCAACCAGAAAATCCCAGAAGCTCCGCTGGGGGCTACTTAATAAAGTAGCTAAATTTGAATAAATATTCAGTTTGCATTCATGCATATATTTATGTATAATAATGAGTATCATTTATAAATATGATGCCTTTCTGCTACTTCAATAGGTAAATATAAGTTGTAGATCTAACATTTGGGGATGTAAAAACTATATACAAGATGACATTTAGTATCCAGCCAACAGAATCCTGCTGAAAATGCTGTCCAGCATGATGACGTCTAAGGTGCATGGTTCGTCCGTAACAGGTGTTGTTCAACGCTTTGCTTACGGTGTCTGTATTTCCCTGGAGGCCTTTGGTATGTGTCTTGGCATATGACTGTTTGTCTGTCTACTGAGCGTGCCCAGTTCCCGTCTTTCCCTCTGACCTTAACCTGACTCATTTCCCGTTTGATGAAAGCATGAACTGATGTTTTTTTTTCTTGTCCTTTAAAGACGGTGTGTTCACATTTATACATACGGAGGCTTTGTCTGGGGAAAAAAAGAAAGAAAAGTAGATAGATTGAGTCTGATGCATGCCTGTTTGGAAAAAAGTGTTGTAAAACAGCAATGTAGACCCCCGCCCCCGCCATCGCCATCCGCATGCCCATCGGAATGTTCCTACTCCCTACATCCTCGCTGGAAACGACCATGTGCTTTTGCTGGCGATGTTCAGCGTGGTTGGACCCCAGTTTGCCGCCACACTCTGCGGCAGAATTACTTTGTCGTTTCGACGCCTGCTGAGTTGAGCTGCAGAGGCCGGTCTCCTTGCAGAGGTGCCGTGATGAAAGGACAATGAGCTTGTGCCAGATTGACGGCGATGCTGCTTCTAATCTCCGTGTTTATGGATGTCTATCCCGGGTGCAAGCCAGAATGAACTTACAGTTAAATTTGGTTCAATTGTTCCTGCTAAAAATGTTCCCCAATAAATTATCAAATTATGCAGTTCAAATTCAAACTTCCATCTTTTGAAATTATCGTCTTCGCATGTCTGCTGGACCACCTTTGCCTCTGTCAGCTGTTATCAACATCACGTTTTCCGGCGCCCCCTGGTGGTTTGGCATGGCTAGATGGTCAGGTGACCTCACTCTTATATTGCAGATGGCTACAGTGGCCGTGATCGCCGATCCCCTGATTATTACGAGGAATCGGAGCCAGATGACCTGTCCCGGATTTTCGTGGCGTTGTTCGACTACGACCCCATCTCCATGTCCCCCAACCCCGATGGTGCCGATGAGGAGCTGCCCTTTAAGGAGGGGCAGATAATCAAGGTGGGTGTCTGTGCGTATTCTGTCCTTCTATGGATATGTACACTAGTCCAAAATGGGGCAGATATTAATCGCATTAATTTTACAGCCACTTACTCAGTAGAGAATTAAAGTGGAAATTAAAGTGCCACATGCAGTATCGGGTACAGGCCTGTACACACAGGACATGATGCCTGGTCATCGGAGATCACCAAAACACTACACTGTCAGAACAGAAGAGTACCAAATTGTACCTTTGCTTGTCCCTGGGGCTGTACCGTCTGCCAATTGTACCCTAGCTGTAGGTACCTGTTAGTCTAATTTAAAGCACAGAAATGGACTCTGAGGAACATCCCAAAGGTACAAACAACATTAATGTACCCCCAGTGGTAGAAAAATGTTCTTCATAGTTCATTTCCTTAAATTAGACTAGAAGGTACACACTGTTAACAGCTAAGGTACAATTGGGAGACCCTTGAGGGTACAGCCCCAGTGATAAGCAAAGGTACAAATTGGTACTGTTCTGTTCTGACAGTCTACGGGTAATTTAGAGATGCCAGTCCTACTGTGGGACTGTGGAAGGAAACCCATGCATGAGGATAACATCCAACCCTGGAGGTGTGAAGCTGCCGTCAGTCTACCCACAGAGCTGCAGACTCATCTAGGATTGCATTTATCGCTGGTTAAATGTTTCTACTTAATGTGCTCAGTATAAGGGGCTAAGCTATAGGATTTGCAACACTTGTTTGGACATTTGTGAGGTGTGGATGGGAGTGAAACAGGCGTCAGGCAGTTGTTGCTGGGTGGACCTGAACTAAGGATACACCCTGATGAGGCTCAGTTCAAAGACATTTCATGCAGACCGCCTTTCTTCTGTATGAGACGTCTGTACATCAGTAAGGGGGAACAGGGGCTGATTCTGCTTCTCGTTCGTTTGACCATTGTTTGACTAAGGTATATGGGGACAAGGACACAGACGGGTTCTACCGAGGAGAAGTCAGTGGTAGAATGGGCCTCATACCGTGCAACATGGTATCAGAGATCCAGACCGAAGATGAGGAGATGATGGACCAGCTTGTCAAGCAGGGTTTCCTGCCGCTGAACACCCCTGTGGAAAAAATTGGTAATCCTCCCCCTCACCACCCAAATTTTTCATTTTACTGTGATGGCATATCACCACTCTTCCTCTCACCCCCACCCCTAGGGGGCACTGTCTCAATGCTCTCCCTGTGAGAAAGGGCAGCACGCTGAATCCTTCTACACTCTGTCAGTCTAAGATAGAGCTAATCCCTTTAGGGGCCTGAGATTTGGTTTCTTTCCACTATACTTGGGCGGTATCTATTTTTTCATGCTGTCACATCTTCCAGACTTTACACCAATGTGTGTGGTATTTTGACAGTAACACTGTAGCGGTGTCTTGAAATCTTGGTGATAAAATTCACCAAGCGGTTGGGGGGAGGGGGGCAGGGTCCCCCACAGTGTATTTCACCAAACCAGCATCCTCCTCTGGGGAATTTTACTGTCAAGGTTTCAAAATTCCACAGTATTCCCAAAACACTGTGGTATACCGTACTACTTAGTCTAGATTCCGGCCAAAAGATGCAAGTCCGTAAGAATGACCTGAGGAAAACAATCATCCTCAGAGTCTCACCTATAATATAATTTCATCAGATAAAGTGATTGAGCAGGTAATTCAAGGATAGGAGCTGTTGTCACTCACAATCCAATCCTCTTCAAGATTTTTATTCGGCACCAGTCAGTTATTTATTAATGTCATTGATGTATATTATAGGTCATTCAGGTTAATTTAGTTGTTTTTCAGTTTGAGGTTCTTACTCAAATGCAGATGTTTAAGCAGCAAGATAACTTTTAGAGTTCATTAGACTGACAGAGGCTCCCTAACTAGGATCTGTAATATTTGCTGACAGTATTGTTTTTTTTTTTTTCTGTTGACTGTGGCCCTCTCAGGAAGGACTGAAATAGCCAATAAGGGTCTAAATTATGGTCTTTTGACTGTATTGAGCGAATGATTGACTTTTATATTGAGGTATGCAGATTAATCTGAGCTTATGGGTTCCTTATGTTGCTACATAAGCTGCCAGTGTAACAGACGCCCTTCCTGACAGCCCTGTATCTTCGTGTCTCCTGCTGATGAGTCGTTCAGCCCTTGAGCTTTTCACTCTTCTCTCTTGTTCTGTTCTGTTTCGCCTTCCTTTCCCGCGAAGTGAACTGCAATCGTTTCAAAGACGGCCGTTCAATAAACCGCAGATCCCGAAAGTCCAAGCGAGGTCTGTGTTCTTTTCAGGATAAACTCCTTCCTCACTCCCACATCCACTCATTTCTGTCTGTTCTCTTGCGGTTTCCATGTGTCTTCTGGGGCTTGATTTAGGCAGTAATTCGTGTTTTTGTTGACTCGAAGGTATGTTTTATGACAATAGCTTCTTAAGTCTTGAATAATGACTTGGTGTGGACCAAACATCACCCCTCTCCCTGCAGTGATTTACAGTGGCTGTAATAGCAGTAAAATTCAGTGGGGTAGAGCAGAAACCATAAATAGGCCAGGGATTTAGGCTATGCCAGCCTAAAATATGGTACAGTGTGGGAGTGGGGAACAGATCGTAGCATTAGTGACGTCAGGGGAGATTGGTACACGGATCGATCCCCTGAGTATCGTGTCGCTTGTGCTCCCCTGCTCTTGCAGAGCGAAACAGAAGGAGTGGACGGCAGCAGCCACTGTCCACGCGCAGGATGGTGGCGCTGTATGACTACGACCCCAGGGAAAGCTCCCCCAACGTGGACGTGGAGGTGATGCTGGCGGCCCCCGTCTTTGTGCTTTCTGTGCTGGATTTCGCCGTAGAACCCGACTCTCCCAGTCCTCACCAAACAGTTACTAGGTGGTGACACTTTACAGTAGAAGGTTCTCAGGTTGAGAAGGAACTTACCCGATTTGTGTGATTTGTGTCTGGAATACTAACCAGAAAGAGGATTGACCTTGAAGATTTAGTATTTTTATCGTCGTATTCTTTGTTACAAACCATTCTGATCTGTTGGTATGGTTATAGTAGAATATGTAGCCTTGGTATCATTTATAGTGGTTAATTTATGCAATCTGCAATATTCTATAATATGACATGTATTGGTTTGCATACTAGATGAACCAGTACTATAGTAAGCTTCTCTGCCTGTGTCACATTGTTTCCCTGAAGCCTTTTGTGTTGTTTGAACAGTATGTATTCTCTTTTTATCTCATGTGCTCTTGTTCAGCACAGTAAGTAACACAAGGGGCATCATTGGACACCTGTGGCTACAGGTGCATTAAGTACATGTTGTGCTTAGAGTGGTAGGAGGCAGCGGGCAAGGCGTTATTGCTGTTACTCTTCAGTGTAAGATGCCATTACAGCGGAGGTTAACCCCTTCCTGGGTAATAATGAAACCTGCTTCAAAATTCATTCAATTTAAATTCCTAAGAAGGTGTAGTGTGCATGCTGAGCTTGAGTAAAGTAAATGTTAAATGGAGTATGATATTTAAGACAGTCAGATTTGTTCCTTTGTCTTTCAGGCTGAACTGACATTCTGCGCAGGAGACATCATAAATGTTTTTGGGGAGATCGATGAAGACGGCTTTTATTATGTGAGTACGCAGTGGGAATGACTGCATCAGCCCCAGTCTGGACTCCTTTCCCTCATAAACCCATCCACAACCCCCCTTTCCTGAATGACAGCTTTGTTAATCTCCACAGGATTTCTTCATAACAGTGAGAACTTCACCTCATGCTGGAGATACCGGCACAGGAGGAGCGCTTCTGAACTCGGGTCTATGAATGTGTGTTTCGGTGGTGGGCTGATGTGATGAGCACATGCAGAAGCTCACTTGTGCCGAAACAGTTTGAAGAAACAGGATAGCTGACATTAATAAAGGTTTCGTTGACCGTAAATTTGTACAGACCCCATTAGGGTTGGATCAGTTCAATCAAAGATTTGCACAAATTTTTCCGAGGTGGTTCAATGATAACATTTCACTTTAAGTTAATGTGAAAACCTTCCCCCTCTCCCTGTCACTGCTGTTGCTCATGTTGCACCATGATCTTGGTGGAAGTTATATCATTCCACTGTATACCTGCATATAGATGGAATGACAATAAAGCCCCTTTGACTTGATTTGAATAGAGCTTAAGAAGTAGCTACATCAATATGACCGAACATAGCTAACCTGCACCGTGAAATGGCAGGCAAGTAGCCTCACTCAAGTTCACAGTAAATTTGAACTACTTCGTTCCTAACATTTTGTTTTTCAGAGTAAGCCAGGGACAGAAGTTATTATTAGGGGGTGGGAGAAAAAGTGTTATTTACACTCCCATTTTGAAACGATAACGTGCCTGTAAAGAAACGTGAGCTGTCTTATAAGATGTTTCTTCCTTGTTGAGAGACCAGGTACGTAGTGCTGCTGTGCTTCCTTAATGCAGGAAATATTGCAAATCTATTGATTTTATAACAAAAAGTGTGACATTATTTGTTTATAAAAATATATGTCTGACGTTAGAAACAACCAATAGTTTTAAGTAAAATATTAATTGCAAGTAGTAATAAATTGAAACGCAAATTATAGTTCTCAAAGAGCTATTCTGAGCTAAAACGTTCTTTAACAAGCAGTCTCACTGGATGCTTTATAATCAGTGACACCTTTGCGATAACATAACATCAAACATTTGTGTTTAGTATTCCTTTGGCAGCCAGAGACTACAATTGCAACTAATAGCAAAACGACAAAAACAGAACTGAACAAGTCGATCAAAAAAAAAAAAAGAAGATATTTAATAAAATGAAAATGTATGCAAAATATATGTGCGGATAGGCTAAACTTGTCAATTGACTTTTGTTTTAAAACCAAAAAATCTGCTATATTTTAACATTAACACAACAACATAGCCCTTACACATTTTTTTTGCTTTGTATTGCCCCCTACAGGGTGAACTCAACGGACACAAAGGTCTCGTTCCTTCTAACTTTCTCGAAGAAGTGCCTGACGACGTAGAGGTCTATCTCACTGACACTCCAGCTCGCTATGCCCAGGATGCTCCCGCACGGATAAAGACCAAAAGGGTACATCCTCTTTCACAGTACTAGCCCTCTGTCATCCATTCGCCGCTTTGATTTCTTTACCTCGTTATTTGTTTATTTACTTATTGCTTTGTTTTCCGTCTGTGTTTGTGTTTGGTGGCTGAAGTAACGACGGAAATTCAGAAACGGAGCATGTTCGATTTCTTGTTAACGTAACGTTGAACCGGATACCGTTATGCTTTATGGAAATACGTTTACTTTTATGTTAAATGCTGTAGACTGGGAACCGAGTATGTATTGTAATATTTTATAAATGGAAATATTCATAAAGCATTACTAGAGGACATACAGCTTTTGAAAACAAATTAACAACAGAAACAAATACTTTGTTTGCGTTAAAACAAAAAAAGAACTCATTCCGACGTTTTATTTGCACCGGATAGTGTGTAAAATTAGCATTGTGAAAAGTGCTTTATGAATATGAAGTATGTTTGATCCAAAATAAGCCCATACGGAACAAAATAGCCTAGATGCATTGGGTATGAACGCCATGTACTGTATATTCTCTAGCAAAGCATGTCTTCTCCTTTTGAGGTTTTCCAACCTTTTTATAATGCTAAATATTACGCCCGTCACAACTTTTTTTGTGTGTTTGTCCGAAATGGCTTGGTTTTTTGTATCTTGCCTACAATTACAAAGTACGATTATCGAGTTCATAACACAGTTAAAAAGCTAATGAACTTATTACCACTACAATAAACCAGTAATCGTAATATTAACAATACTGTACCAATAACTGTATGTAAATATTTTGCAAATTAACATGTTTGCCTATCAACAGGTTTCATCTGAGATTTGTATTTACTTTATTTATTATAATCCTTTATTTTTTTCATATTCATAGTGCAGATTATTGAAATGCCATCACTGCATTTTTATTTCTTTCCTCACCCGCTTGGCAAAACAGAAGAAGAGTGTTCATTTCACACCTTAAAGGCACTGTTTCCGTCACGTAAGTGAGCAACTGAGAATACCACCAGTACGCCTCGTCTAATGCAGATGGCGCCGGTCTGCTTGGCTTCACCCTCTTATGCCGCTAGACCTCCTCTGCCTGATCTATTCTCTCAGCAGTAACTCTGCCTTTTATTTCCATACTTACCTATTGACATAGTTAATTTTTTTGGTTAAACAAAAAAGAATGTTAATTTGTTATTCTAAAATTTGCAGTATGGCACGAACCAACACTTATAGACAGATGTATGCAGGTTTTTCTTTGCACACTCTATTTAATTTTATATTTTTCCAAATCTACGCTTGAACCGAGCAGCAGATTTGCAAAAAGAGCATACGGTGTCTCCCATAGGATGCACACCCCGGCCAATGCATTAGACAAGAAGTATGGTATCTTCAGTTGTTTCTCTGGGTGTTGTACATTACAATGTCCGTCTTCCATGATAAGTATCCCTGCTGTAATTCATGGTAAGCTAAAAGGCCACAGTTGCACGTCCAGATTACCTTATTATTGTTTGCTATTTATTACACGATCTCACACGCAATTTAGATCCCCTCCCCCTCCCCTTGAAGTAGTGCACCCCGCCACTCTTAATGAAAGAATGAAAGCAGATAAGATTTATCAGTACAGAATGTATGATTCATCAGAGTTTTTGAGCAAGAGCACTATATTACATGTGGCTGAATAGAACAAGCCAGTTCCTCTATTTGAAACCTTCCGGTCATTGTTTGCCTGCACAGAGAATGTCCTCTCCAGGTCCCACCACAACGGCTAGTCTGATTAAGGTGTTTGTAGGGTGCACTTTTTCGCTGTCACCTAAGGAATGATGCAAAATGGCAAAAGATCTACTAACAGTTTTTTTTCCCCACCATAGATAATGGCATCAGATTCTTTAAAAAATCCATCACTATATTAACATGAGAGAATTTCTTTTCTGTTTTTGTTTATTATTCATTTGATTTTTTTAACGATCATTAAAGTGCTTGCAGACAGATTTGTAAATAAAACTTTTTTAAAGCAGGTTGAATTGGTCCCAACAACCTTCGTGAAGTTACCTTGGTGAAAAGTGATAAATTGCATCAGAACTGGTAAATTAAACACTTATCTCCTCTCTTCATACAAGTTTTTAATAATTAAATTATGCGCTAACTTTAATCCCTACAAGTTTGATTTGGACCTTCCAGGTAGACTTGCTGTAGTTCAAATTAGCCATGACAGTCTCATGTTAATGATAATTACAGATATCACTTCCTCTCTTAAGTGCAATTACAAAAATGCCTTTTAGCCCATGATTACAAGGAAGGAATATTTAGAAATTAGATGTTTCACTGTAACCTGGGTGTATCTGACTGCCTATACATTTAAAGGGGGATTTTTCTAAGCGATTGCATACTGTCATTCTGTGTGACTCAATGTAAAACAACTTGATATTGTGTCCAACCTCCTGTTTTTGTATCACTGACTCTGAGCCCATCGTAGCAGTTTTGTAGAGCCCCGGCAATCTCAACAATAACAACCAGAATCGTGCTCTAATGGAAGGGTGGACATTTCCCAAACATTTGTACTGCACTTATCATGGATATGATATGCTGTTAAGTCCTGCCAGAGGTCTGCCTTTTTAGGTTTAGCATTTAAGGCTGATCTTTCATGGGAGGTGTAAATTAAAACACTTTTAAAAAGCCAAGTGGGCAAGTGGAGACATTCTACTTCTCTTTAAGGGGAGATGTGCTTACATGCGTCCTAAGGTACGGTGGCCCTGCTATGGCAAAAAGGACGCAGGGGGACTGGGTTGCGAGAGAGCTGGCTTTGTAATGCCCTGAACTGTCCCTTACGGGTCTCCCATTAGGTCCCCCTGGAAAACACTGGTCCGCCCAGGAGAGCCGCCTCCCCCACTGTGCGCCAGCATCTCTCCGGCTCCGGGCCTTCTGCGCTGGGGCCAGGCAGCCCCGTAAGGGGCCCCCGCGACTTGGCCTCCAAAAAGAAAAAGGGTCTCCTCTCCAGAGGGAAGAAACTGTTGAAAAGACTCGGTGCCGTGAAATGATCTCTCCACCGTAGCCAGTCAGTTAGCATACAGATCGCATACATGTTATGGAATGATTCTTCCATTACTGTAATTTGTCTAATGGGAAAAAAATAGCTGTCAGAACTAGGATTTTCATGACAACGGTCAACTGGTCAAGTTCTGTACACTTTACATTCTCCTCGTTGGGTCTAGTTTCTGCCCTGCTCATACGTTTGCCCTAAACTCAGGCATTTCCTAGTAGCTCAGTTTTTGCTGCCTCTCTGGGTGTGTTCGACGTCAGGAGGATGGCCGTGAGGAAGGTCTTGTCAGCATTGAGGAAAAGCTCTTCAAAGCTCTTTAAATTAGAGTCAGTGTTTCGAAAGGCACCTCAGTATTTCTCACCTTTTCCTTCTGTCTTTTGTAAAATGTCTGCAGGGGTGGAAAATAGCCCCCCCCTCCATGGCACTGTGTCAACCATACGTGTAAGCAGGTACCTTGGGGTCTGGAGATTCCGGTGACTCAGCGTGTAGTATCCCACATCTATACACTGTTTGCCTCGTCGTGTCTGCACGCAGTATGCACCCTCTTGGGTCCGTGCGAAGCGTGCACTGTTAGGACCTACATGTGCCCTGCTACGTCGACACAGAACGCAGTAGGATACATGTACACTCCTTCAACATCCTGCCAAACACTGTTTCAGGCTGGCTTCCCCACGCTAACCTCAGGCTGTGCATGTACATGTCATGTCAGACTGGGAAAATATTCAACTTGCAAGTATGTGTCACTTTTGCCAAGAGTCTCATTCGGTGTTTTTTCCCCCCCCGACACCTACAATTACCAGGTGACTCTGCCCTCTTTCCAGTCAGGCTGCTAGGGAGAGTTTGTCTCTTACTGTTCAGGGCACAGTGCAAACCAACACATCTGGTCAAAGAAGGACTAGTTTATCAACACGGTGAAGTCATGAAATGCCTAGTTTAAACCAGCCTCCATGTATTTGCCTTATAAATGCACAATGGTTTGTATTTTGTCCAGTGAATGGAGCAAAGGTAGTTTGTATGTATTGTGTGCATTCATGTTAGTTCAGTGTTTCCCATTCCAGTCCTCGGGGACCCCCAGACAGTCCATGATTTTATGGACTGTCCGGGAGTCCCTGAGGACCGGGCTGGGAAACACTGTGTTAGTGCATTCCATCTAAAAAAAGGAAAATGAAATTTAGTTAAACGTTCTGTGATCACGTGCTGTTCAGCTAAATGCATTTCCACGTGTAACGTGTTTTGTCAAAGTTGGGGGGGGGGGGGACCTGAACAACTGCCCACAAAAATTTATTTTTAAGTGTAATTGTGCAATTCAAGTTTACCCTGGGCTATGTACAAGTAATGTAGATGTTGTGAGGGCAGAGTTCGGGACATCAACATCCATCGGGGTGATATCAGTGCCGGCTTGTTGCCAGGTGCTGACCAGTGAAAATGTTAATGTACGTACCACAACACCAATGGGATCGGAAGGTGCACTTTTAGCCCAGCAAAAGCCTGCGACAAAGTGGCATGCAATTGAGGCTGAAATCAGGCCACTGTGTTACTGTCTCCCATGAAAACCCATGGAGATGCACTCTTTTTGGTTCCTTGGTTCAGAGCTGGCATGTGAAATGAAACCTTTTCCTTCACTTTCCTTTGAGCATTAATCAAAGCCAACATTTCACCATTCCATGTCCCCTAATCCATGCTATATTCATTACCCTTTCATTATTTGATCTCCATGAAAATAATAAGAAACAGTTTTATTTTATTTTTCTGAGTAAAAAAAAATATTTGAGACTAGAACAGACTGCCAAAAAAGGAATGTATAAAATAATTATCTTTAGCATTACTGTCAACCAAAAAATAAAATAAAAATTCATTTGATCCATGAAGTTAGGTGTTTAGCTAATCATGAATCCATGAGTCGGTAATCGGGCATAGCTTCTACACATATTGTTTGAGTGACTGTTGCTCTTTTTGTACTTTGTCCATTTGTAAAATTGTTTTTAAATGTTTATACTTGATTTTCAGACTGCCTTTTTTGTAAATTAAAATTTATAACCGAACAGTGCAAGCTTTCCCCATGGTGTCTTCTAAAACATGTTTAAAAGTCTGCAACCGTGTGCTAGCTTTATGAATAAAAAAAAAAAAATCATTGGGCTATATTTGTGGTTATCAAATACTGTGTGGGTGTGCATGTGTACAAATTTTTTATCAAAATAAATTTGATATTTTGTAGAACAACGGCTGTGTTATCTTTGGGAAAACACAAAATACACAATAAGCAAATGCACAAAATACACAATAAGCAAATACACAATAAGCAAATACACAATATACACAATAAGTAAATACACAATATATACAATAAGCAAATACACAATAATCAAATACACGATATACACAATAAGCAAAACTAAACAGGCGTCAGACAGAAGTGAAAAATCCATATTTATATTTATACGATCGAATCTGAAAAAGTAGTTTTTCTCCCAAAACTATGTGGCAGTGCCGTCAAACTAAGGGTGGAGTGATTCTGGGGAAATCTTTGCATTTAGCTATTAATGAAAACGAACTTTGTAAAATCAACTGACATTTTCAGCACTTAGGTTTCACCATGAAGGCTTTTCTTTCTGGAGAAACATAGCATATCAACAGGCCTGTGACAGTCCCGGTGTCCTTGGATGGGGGGACAGCCAGTTAACCTCTCTCTCTCTCTCTCTCTCTCTCTCTCTTTTCCACGTACCATTAATTCTGTATCTTTTGTATCTGCATCCCTCGGAACACATATGACAATGAAACTTGAAACCGAAACATTTCTCTGCCTTGCAGCATTGCGCCCATAACACCCCTGGAGAGACCTCAGACGGATGCATTACACATGCAAAAAAAAATCGGTCTTCCTATTTCAGAAATTCAGACCCTATCAAGCTGAGCTGATGAAAATGGTGTTTGTCGTGTCTGTGATGCCCCAAAAATTCCTGAAAAAAGTTAACCATACTAAACGTTCCAAACCCAGGTGCTGATACAAAATCAGCATGTACTGCTCTCAGTAAAATAGCATACAGTATCTTGCGTAGGCTACTTAGATGTCAGCTTTGTTTGAATAGATATTTTCCTTTCATTATCTGGTCCATGATCTTGTACACCAACGATTCTCTTCACCTCCACAGTGCAGCCAGACCTGAGATACAAAGATGATGTTTCAGTTCCCACATCTGATGTGCAATTGTGGAAATGTCTTGTTATTTGGTGCCGGACAACGGCCATGATAGCGGTTATTATAATTCACTCGTCATTTTGTTAAATTGTGTTGCGTAAACCTTGGCGTTTGCTAAAATGATGACTATTCCTTTCATCTTTGATGGGTGTTATTTTGCAAGCCTGGACTGTCTTTTCCTCTCTTTATGTTATTACACAATGCCAGCGACTCCCAGGGATCGTGGATGCAACAGGACCTGAGGTTGCCAGGTGTGGATGGGACACTGGTGTCTGCAATTGTTACCGTTTGCCTTTTTTTCCTTTTTAATAGTCCAGATTATCGACACTTTTACGCTTTACACTACACGGCTTTTACTTTTGAACAGTTATGCAATATGGACTCTAAGAGTTACTCAGTAAAACCACTGTCCACATCATTTGCGAACCCCATGTTTCCATAGAATTACATTTAAAGAGTAAAACAGGATAAAATATCTGTACAGCAAACTATTTTTATTCAAATAATAATTACTGATTATTATTTTTGCCTTTTTCCACTAGCGCACAATGTTGGAGGTTGGGTAGTTGGTTACACAACACGTTTCTGGTGACAAAAACCATAGGTTTCCTGTTTGTGTGGCAGGCAGCGAGAGAAAAGGAAACACAGTGAGGTGTCGCCCTGCCTTGTCAGTGTCATCAGCCTTGAAAATCAGGTCTATCTGCTACTGGGGCAGCTGTGCTCAGGCCCACAACATGCAAAGGTTACGATGCACAATCAGTGCACATTTATTGTCATTTGAAAAAATGATAAATATCTTAAAAATCTATAGTGTATTTTCTAGATGTTTATACAGGTTTTAATTTGCCATTATAAAATAACTTGCGATACATAAAGAACACAAACTGGACTGTGATGTATATAACAAGTGAACCACACATTTTATTCTTAAAATGCCACGGGGAAAAAATGATCTTATGAGCTGAGAGAGGAAACCTAGGTGAGAACATGTCCATACACATAGCAAAATTAAGACTGTAACCCCCAACTCTGGGCGCGAAAGGCTGCAGTACTACTGACTGATCTAACACGCCATCCAACTTGTGATAAAAAAGTAGCAGTCAAAGGTCCACACACACCTGCCTTTAATGCATTTGTCTCCATAGCTATATTCTCCCACAGTAAAAAGTCTCGAAGCAAGCACAGTAATATGAATCAAGTATTAAAACAACCAGGAGAAGTGTTCGATATCTCAAAATATTCTGAAGTTTTAGACTCCCACTTTTGCTTTGATGACAGCATTGCAGACTCTTGGCATTCTTTCAACCAGCTTCCAGATGTAGCCACCTGGAACGCTTCTCGAACAGTCCCGAAGAAGTTCCCACAAGGTCTGAGGACAGGTTGGCTACCTTGCACTAACTCTTCAACCCAAAGCAAACCAGCTCTATGGGGTTTAGGTCGAGGGATTGTGGGGGCATTTCATCTCTATCCTTGTTCTCAAGATAATACTTACTGCATAACCTAAGGTGTACTCAGGGTCATTATATTGTTGAAAAACAAATGATTTCCAGTAGGTGTGTCCAGACATTTGACTGGTACAGGAAATAGAGAAACTGATTTGCAAATCGTACTTCTTGTGTAAGCCCTCATACCTTCATACCTAACATCTGTGCAGTCATAATTTATAACTGATGTAATATTCCTTCATCAGTATGATTCAGCATGTCAGCAAATAAATAAACAGAACATTAAAACTACAAATACCTTAGTTTTCCTGCAGACAAATACATTCTGGAAAAAAAAAAAAACTTACAAGGTACAGCTGTCAGGAAAACAGAACAAGGACAAAGAACAAGTCAAACTTTACTAACTCCCCGAACCACACGCTCTCAGGTGGAACAGTATTCCGCCCATGAGAAATTTCCCTTCAAGCTGGCAAACCTCCAAGTACCAAGTACTCTGACGGGATGCCGACTGCAAAGCACATAGCTAAGCTGGCTGCAAAGCAAGATTCATGTTCCAAAGGACACCACAATGGACAATGCTGAAGGTCAGATTAGGTCAGTCATCTGGAGCCGGGGAGGCCCATGGGGAGAGACCATCCCGATATATGATAAATAGTATAGCAGACATGACAAGAGAATAAGATATATTCTGAAGAGTAATAAATGCAATGAATGTTTATACTGTAAACCTTTGAATATGTATAAATTTCAGAAAACAGAAATCCACAATAGGTTCACTCGTACAAATCATGGGTATTTTAGCAAACATGAAAAATATCAAATGAAATTATACGTTAAGAAATAGCAGTTTTACTTCTTATACGATATGCCTTATACATACTGATGATTGTGAATCTCTCTCAGAGTCCTTCTTTGGTTTCGATCTGGGCTTGCGCTTGAGACAAATTCCACTAGGAAGTATCGAAGCGAGGTGCACTAAGGATACCTGGTCTGTCCAGGTTTTCTGAGCTCACATGGGCGGAGCGGCTGAAATACAAGCTTGGAATCCAAAATATGAGACTCGTCAGTCACCTTCGATGCTCACATAGCCTTCCTGCCGTGCCATCTTACAGCCTACGATACTGTGGAAATAATAAACAGGTAGGTCATGGTGTCATAAGCCATTCTGGTTAAAAATTTCACTAACTAACACAATAGAGTCACACATTTACCCAAAGTACGCATCGCTATCGATTCCTAATAGCTGAAGGAAACCGTCTACAACCTCAGGTCTCGCAAACTCCGCACACTCTTCTGTACGATAATGACATGCACACGCCTGGTTGACCCTTACCTTACGGGTATGATCGCCAGGACTGTGATGATGCTGGACAATAGAAAGACAAAGCCAGGAAGCCAGCTCAGAGTGCTTTGATAAACCTTGGTGTAGATCGGCGAATAGATCAAACTGGCAAGAGTGAAGGACAGCTGCAGGTAAATGAGAATTTTCCCTGTGGAAAGATAATATGTGACTCAGTCTATAAACGTGTGGTCAGAATAAAGCAGTTTTCATCTTTAAATTTTAAACACATTTCTTCTACATGACTCGCTTCTCACTGTTAGCCTATCAAGAGACGTAGGGATGGTGCGTGGTTCAGTAGGTTAGGACCCTGTGCCTGCAATCAGAAGGTTGCCAGTTTGAATCCTGTGATCAGCAGATTGTTGTCACCGGTGGGCTCTTTAGCAAGGCCCTTAATCCCAGTCACTCCAGGGACTGGCTGACCCTGCCTTCTCAATTGTAATTGTAATTGTAATTGTACTTGCTTTGGATAAAAGAACCTTGCCAAATAAATGTAAATGGTTGGAGGGACTAAATTCGAACATGGTTTGTCTGTCGTACACGATGATGAAAATTAAACTAAAACTAAAAATTAAGCCATGCTTCAGAAGGACTTTAACTAAGATATGTACCAAAACATGAAATAGAATCTTTTTATTCAAGGAAAATGCGGGTATTGTTTAGTGCTGGGAATCGGCCGTGACCTTACAATTGCTTTCGCAAGTGCCCGATTGGATTAGATTGCAACTCCATTCAATCTATCTATCTTAAGATACATCCACTAACCTACGACCGAACCACATCTGTCGCAAAAACAAGCACAGCACTGTAGCGTTAACTACAGAG
Source organism: Isichthys henryi (assembly GCA_026776945.1). NCBI lineage: Eukaryota > Metazoa > Chordata > Actinopteri > Osteoglossiformes > Mormyridae > Isichthys > Isichthys henryi. The sequence continues at coordinate 8,536,949 of JAODJX010000042.1, forward strand.
CCCCTTAGGTGACATGCTAGAGGAAAATATTATCCTGCAGTAAAATCCATGCTCTTGAATTAATATTTCATGCTCTCTAGTTGGTTTATGGAGCGGCATGGTGCTGCAGTGGTTAGTACGGTTGCCTCACACCTCTGGGACCCAGGTTCGAGTCTCCGCCTGGGTCGCGTGTGTGGAGTTTGCATGTTCTCCCCATGTCGTCGTTGGGTTTCCTACAGGTACTCCGGTTTCCCTCCACAGTCCAAAATCATGCTGAGGCTAATTGGAGTTACTAAATTGCCCATAGGTGTGCATGTGTGAGTGAGTGGTGTGTGAGTGTGCCCTG